>OW240916.1:195096496-195183289 GCA_933207985.1 Pelobates cultripes
ATAAGATCAGAGACCATATTTTCATGAGCTGCTGGCATATTGAATAGCCAAATGAAGACAAAGACAGACAAAAGTAAAGGAGGACTTCTTTATAATAATGAGATGGAAGCTGTAAATCTTGTGAGTATTGCAAAGTGAATTTTTCCCTAACCTCTTGATAAACTGCTTATATCTTAGACATATTTAAAATTCATACATTCTGTTTGACAACTGAGAGTTGCAATTAAAGCAAATGACAAGTTGAGGCTGATATATAAGCCTAATCAAATCAAAAAAAAAAAAGGGGCAGAAAGAAAATAAAAGAAAGGATAAAGAAAGCAGAGAAGAAAAGGAAAAGAGGGAAGAGGAAGGGAAGGGAAAGAAAAAAGGAAAAAAAAAAATATAAAACAAACATTAAAACTGGCTTTAATAAAGGCAAGTAAGCTAAAACAACTGCTATAATAAGTTCCGAGAGGTACAAGCAGTGAAATTGCTATTACTAAATATATACATACTTTTTTATATAAGTAGAGTAAAGAAGAAGAAAGAAGAAAGAGAAGGGAAGCAAAATATAGCTTGACAGCTTTTTTTTTTTTTTTAAGAACAAAATGGCAACTAGAAAAACTGCTATGGAAAAAAAGAAAGAAAATAAGGAAAATAAGTCAGTTCATCCAGTAGAAAAAAGGATGTCCGGTTTCTTTTCGACCCCATCAAAAGACATACAAGAACGTAAAAGTGATAACGAAACAAATCCAGTAAATACTCTTAACACCAATATGGATCCTTCAATGATGCAAGAATTATCATTAGTTCCTGAAACAATGAAAGAAATTCTACAGGATCAGCTTAAATCACTACTAGAGGCTCAATTCAATATGCTAAAACAAGATATGCTTAAGAGTCTTGAAGATATAAAACAAGATACTAACAGAATTGCTATATCAGTGCAAGCTATGGAAAAAAAAATTGTCTTGTTCGACAATCAATTAGGCACAGTTAATGAAACAGTGCAATCATTAACAAATAAAACTTCAATCTTGGAACATAAAATAGCCGCCCTAGAAGACAGATCAAGACAATTTAATCTAAGACTTAGAGGAATACCTGAAGATATAACAACAGAGAAATTAAAAGATTATTTATGTTGTCTATTTAAAGAAGTCTCTCCTGAGATAACTGATTATCAAATAGAAAAATTTCATCGAATACGAAAACCTAACGTAATTGCAGCACATTTCCCAAGAGATGTTATAGTGAGCTTCCGTTCACTTTCAGCTAAAAACAACTTGATTAAAGCCAGATGTACTAACCCCTTAGAAAATCCTGTCTATAAAGATATATACTTTTTGCAAGATCTATCTTATTTTTCTAGAACTTGGAGGAAGTCTTTCTCAACTCTTACGGACTTTCTGAGGAAAAAAGACATTAGATTTCAGTGGAATACTCCGGCTTCCTTGAAATTCATTTGGAGACAAGAAAGACTTTCCTTCACTAACCCGGAAGAAGCGAAAAGTTGGTTAGCAAGAATTCAAATATGAAAACAACTAGACTGCGGAAGTAGAACGAAAAAGGAAGGAAGAAAAGAGAGAGAAATTTTTTTTTTTTTTTTTGTAATATATGTAATCTTTCAATGTCAATTCTAAGAAGGAAGAGAATCTATTATTATAACGTTACACAAGAAAAGTAGTTTTTATATGCATATAGTTGAAGCTTACGCTATTTGCAATGCATAACAATAGCATCTTCAATATTCTTAATGCATACTGCTGCAGTTTAGGATATTTGTAATGTATAAAAGCACATGAAAACAATGTGAAGTTGTTGAAGTAAAAGGAGACACAATAGTCTTTATAAATACCTGTTCACATTTTAGTTAAGACGGCCGTAGGGTGGGAGAAAAGAAATGAAAAAGAGGACTACCCATTAGGCTGTTAATATATGTGTTTCTTTCTGGCTGGAGATTTTTTTTTTTTTTTTTCAGTAAAAGAGGATAAAATTTGTTGAAATTATCTGCACATATATTAGCAAGAAAAGGGGAAGGGAAGAGAAATAGAAAGAACATAGAATGGAAAGATAGATTCACTAAGGAGTTTATTTTTAGAAATAAAGGTTGTTATTTGCAATATACGACACATGTAATTATAATCAACACTAATAAGAAATAATGAGTTGGTTCAATAAGGTTAAATTTGCTAAAAATTAAATCTGTATATAGGTACACAAGATTGAATTAGAAAAACCGTATGGATTGACTCACATATCACTGCATATAAAGGGCACAGAAAGGAGAAATAGGGAAAAAGAAAGGTCACATGGAAATAATGTAATGAAACACGATGATAAATGGATCATTATAAATATTTTTCACTTAATTGACACTTATTTTATAATGGCTATATTTAACTGAGTGATTAGGGTTTTTTTTGTTTTTTTTTTTTCCCTTTTGTTGTAAAATAGACTGAAAGGTTTTAATATAGAACATCGCCCAAATCCCAAATCCGGACAATCCTACTTAGTGTCTATTTAATAGACATAGGACTAGACAGACTCTCCTGTTGGTGAGTCAATAGTCTATGTGCTTAAGGAGGATGATATCCTCCTATAGTTTTAGATATATGTTTCTTTGTTTTTTGTGTGTTTGTATAGCAATAGAGGATCAAAGGGAAGTTTACTATCTCGAGATGAAAGGAAAGAGATTTGAAGAATTCTAATGATTAGAATGTTAACTCTTAATGTCCAAGGCATGAATACAATAACAAAAAGGTCCTTAGTATATAAATATTTGGTCACTGAACATATTGATCTGGGATTTCTGCAAGAAACCCATTGGAGACAGTCAGATAAACAAACGTGGGGTGGAAAAAAATTCCCGCTCATTATACAAGCCTCAAATAGAGATAAAAAAAAATGTGGTGTAGCCATAATATTCAGTGAAAAAATAGAGGTAGAAATAATTCAACAAATACAAGATGTAGAAGGTAGATACTTGATAATAATATGTAAAATCAATTCTAAGATATTTACACTCTGCAATGTCTATCTCCCAAATTATTCACCAGCTTCTCACTTAAGATCTATCTTAGAAAAAATAGAAGAAGTAAAAGTGGGAAACTTAATATTGGCTGGAGATTTTAATGCAGTTATCGACCCACAATTAGATAAAAGAACTATGAAAGGAGTTAAAATAAATAAGATGGTAATTAAACAAGCTAAATCCTTAAAAAATATAAAGGATGAATTTAATTTGTTCGACATTTGGAGGATTCATAATCCAAATCTAAGAGATTATACACACTTCTCTAAAGTCCATTTTTCTTATTCAAGGTTAGATATGATTTGGATTGATCCTAATCTAATCGATAAAATTCAAAAAGTAAATATAAACGAAGCAGTTTGGACAGATCATAACGGTGTAGTATGTGTAATAGAAGTAGGAAAAAATACAAAAAAGCCATATAGTTGGCGTCTAAATGACAGATTGCTTAGTTTTGAAACAAATAAAAAATTCATGGAAGTAAACATAGGTAATTATTTTAAAGAAAATAACACAGAGGATATTGATCCATCTACTTTGTGGTGCGCCTTTAAAGCAGTAATAAGAGGTTATTTCATTAAACTCCAAAGCCAAACCGATAGGGGTACTAGTCTATCTCACCTTTATGGTCAGTTAGGGAGGTTGACCCAAAACAATAAACATAATCCAACAGTTGAAAATTCCAAAGAAATATCGGCATTAAAGGACAAAATTAACCAAAAATTAATGGAAAGAACAGCTAAAAGCTTAGATAGATTAAAATTAAAATATTATTCTAAGGGTAATAGAGCCGATAAACTGCTATCACAAAAATTAAGAAAACAAAAGGGTATAAATAAAGTAGAAAAACTTATTAACAATGGAACAACTGTAGTAACTCCAAAATTAATAGGACAACAATTCAATGATTTCTATAGTAAGTTATACAACATTCCTCAAACTACGACAGATGAAGATATAAAAAAATATCTAGAAAAAATAAACAAGTTCAAATTAACAGAATTACAAAGTGAAGCAATAAATAAAGACATAACTATAGATGAAATAATGAAAGCTATAAATAATTTGGAGGAGTATATTTAAAGAATCAATTTGCCCTTATATGAATAGTGCCTTTAACAGTGCGGCTAAAAGAGGATCTCTTCCAACAGAGATGTTAAAAGCCAATATTCTACCAATTTTAAAACAAAATAAAAACCCTACTGATGTTAAAAATTACCGTCCAATATCCTTGATAGATGTTGACACTAAACTATATGCTTCAGTGTTGGCCGCTAGACTTAAAAAACTTTTACCACTGATCATACATCAAGATCAAGTAGGTTATGTTCCCGGCAGAAACTCTTATACATGTATTAGGAAAATTGTCAACATCTTAGATGACGCTAATAGAAAAAGAGTTCCAGTTTTGGCTCTGTCGATTGATGCTGAAAAAGCATTCGACAGAGTCAACTGGATTTATTTGGAGGCAATATTGTCACACTATGGTTTTGACGGTTGGATTAAGAAAGCCATCATGGCCCTTTATGCAAATCCATCAGCACGTACTAAAGGACCAAACATCATAGCCCCATGGTTCCAACTGAAAAATGGTACACGACAGGGATGTCCACTCTCACCGTTATTATACTTGCTTTCTATTGAACCATTAGCCGAGAATATTAGAAACAATAAAAAAATCTATGGCCACAAAATATTAGATGTAGAACAGAAATTAAGTTTATATGCTGATGACATCCTAATTACCATAACAAAACCGGAAATTTCATTAGATTTTTTAATGTCAGAAATTGACAACTATAGTAAAATATCTAATTATAAATTAAATATAAATAAATCTATGATTCTGGACATTAATTTAGATGCACAAATGAAAAATAAGATTAAAGATAGATATAATTTTTTATGGGTCGAAAATAATATGGATTATTTAGGAGTTAAACTGACTAGAGATGTAAATAAAATGATGGAAACTAATTTTCTGGATTTATTGCAAAATCTTAACAAATGGTTGAAAAACCGAAGAAATTTAGAAATTTCTTTCTGGGGAAGGATTAATGTAGTGAATTCATACGTCATTCCAAAATGGAACTACTTGTTCCAAATGTTGCCATTAAGTATTTCTGACCAGTGGTTGCAATTAATACAGAGAAGTTTTACTCAGTATATATGGAAAGGCAAAAAACCAAGATTGAGTCAGTCAACACTAACGCAAAAACTGAATAAAGGAGGACTGGCTTATCCCCTAATATTAAATAATTATAGGGCAGCGATAATTTTACATATATACAGGATGCAAGTAGAAGAAAACAAAAACGAAAGTTGGTATAAAACAGAACTTACTGCAGGAGGAACCCCCAGCTTGGACTGTTTAATCTGGAATACTACCAAACTTTTTGAAAAAAAAGATTATTCATTAACACACTTAATGAATAGTTGGCTTAAAATTAAAAAAATCCTAAAAATAGAAAACAAAATTCCAACTTATTTAGGTTTAGATTTTGTAGAACATCAAGTTGCAGATATAAATTTAAAAAACTGGAATCAAGCAGGAATTTTGCGACTGTCTCAACTACTTGTAAAATATAAAATTAAAACCTTTGCTCAATTAACACAGGAATACAACTTACCATCAAAAGAGTTGTTCAATTATCTAAGACTTAAAAGTTTCTTGATAACACATTTAATTGTATCAAACATTAATCTGAATAATGGGTTAAATATACTATTTAATACAGATAAGATAAATAAACCACTTTCAAAAGCTTTGGTATTAAGCAAAATGTGTAATAAATCAAAAACTCCAACAGCCATAACCGCTTGGAAAGAAGAATTAAATATGGATATAAATATTAGGCATTGGGGTTTCTCATTGACAGAAGCTTCGAAGTATACACATTCGTTAAATCTATTAGAAACTCATTTTAAAGTTCTAAATAGATGGTACCTAGTACCAGATAAATTGAACAAAATGTATTCTTCAGCAAACCATCTATGTTGGAGATGTGGTACAAATACAGGTACTTTTAAGCATATTTGGTGGGAGTGTAGTAAATTGAACAATTTGTGGTTTAACATACAAAAGTTTGTATCCATAGACTTGAACCTTGAGCTGAGGCTTTCTCCGGAGACTGTTTTGCTTCATCTAAACTGGCCGGTAATGACAAAAGATTTGAAAATTATTCTTATCCATCTTTTCTTAGCAACAAAAATTGTGATTGCAAGAAGATGGAAAGACGAAAGTGAAGTTCCTTGGGATCAAGTCAAAGCCCAGCTTAAGTTCCAAGTAAAAATGGAAGTGTTATTGAGCAAACAAAAATTAAGTAGGAAAACAACAATGTGGTTGAAATGTTGGGAGAAGATTGATAAATAGAGGGGCCTTTATTTATATATATAAATTCAAGGTGAATAAAGAGGTTGACTGTTAATGCTTTGGACAATATAATACAATATATATTATGAGATAAATATATGTACTTTCTCGATGAGTTTCTTCCCTTCTCTCTTGCTGCATTGTCTTGTCTTGTTTATGTAGATGTGTAAGTCTAAAGTATTGTTCGTTTTTAGTTAATTGAAATGTATAAAGAAACATCTAATGGATGAACATCTTATATAGGAATTGTTTCTCTATCATTTGTTTGTAATTGTTGTAATGTATTGTATTGTGAAAAAAAAAAAAAGGGGGGAAACCCTTAAAATAAAGATTATAATTATAAAAAAAAAAGATCAGAGACCATCCTGGTATTACAGGCATAAAAGTAGATGAAAAGGAATTCTGCCTCTCTATGTTAGCTGATGACATTCTGCTTACACTGAGCATCCCGAGTACTAGTGCTACTAACCCTCCTCAGTGAATCTGGCTCTCTATCGTTTTATAAACTATACCAGACCAAAATTCAAGCTCTGACCACACAAGAGATGTTGAACCTCTGTCAGAATTTCCAATTTAATTGGACGACAACCAGTCTTACCTACCTTTGAGTAAAGCTGGCAGCCTCCATGACAAACATTTACAAACTTAACTATAGACCCCTACTCCAATTATGTAAATCACACATCGAGAGATGTAGGGCGGTTAAGCTCTCATGGTTGGGAAGAGTAAATACAATGAAAATGGTCATACTACTGAAAATCTTATATATATTCTGAATGGTGCCCATACAAATGCCCACATCCTTATGCAGGCAACTACAATCTATTATTAGTACCTTCATATGGGATTCCCGCAAACCACGACTCTAAACCTCACTACTACAAAAACGCCCAAATCAAGGAGGAGTGGGTCTCCCCAACATCCTTGCATACTACAGGGCCTCCCTCTTGGAAGGAGCAATAAAAATGCACATACAAGATGATGTCATTCAGTGTGTAGACATGGAAAAAATCAGAGCCCCGGTTGGCTCTCTTACTGACTTTTTATGGGCCCCCAAACATTTGCGTCCAAAACCAATACACATGTTCCCAACCACTATCATTTCTATACATCAGTGGGACACTATACAATCACAACATAGGGACTGTCATAAATTTCATGAGCACACCCCAATAACAGCACTCAAAACACTTTTGCCATGGCTCAATCTACAAGCCTGGAGTAACCAAAGACTCAAAAGCATAGGTGACATCTGTCGCCAAGACTCTATCATGCCATTCCTAGATCTTCAAAAGCTATATCACCTACCCAACTCTTTCATCTTTCAGTACCTGCAGTTGAAAAGCATTATCACAACACATGCACAAGCACCTGTTCCTAAAGAAATGACAAATTTACACCTAATACACAACAGAAGCAGTAAATGCCCTAATCAACCCAAATCGCTATACTTATGTTACAAGACTTTATCTGATTTGACCTCGCAAACCACATTCGCCTTCAAGGCAGGCTGGGTTGGAGAAGTTAGCCAAGTTTTAAATGCCCTCAAAGGTCTCATGCTCTGCTACTTGCACATAGAGGTGCATAAGAAACTGGTGTACAGATGGTACCTCACCCCTAGCAAACTACACAGAATATAGCCTGCGGTGTCAGACAACTGTTGGCGATGTGGGAAATCAGAGGGAACCATGACACACATCTGGATGGAATCCCAAGATATTAGACCACTGTGGGACATGGTGCATGACGTATTTAGTTTTGTGTCCTTAAAGGACCACTATAGGCACCCAGACCACTTCAGCTCAATGAAGTGGTCTCGGTGCCAGGTCCATCTAGTGTTAACACTGAAGCTGTAAACATAGCAGTTTCACAGAAACTGCTATGTTTACACTAGGGTTAATCCAGCCTCTAGTGGCTGTCTCACTGACATCCGCTAGAGGCGCTTCCGCGCTTCTCACTGTGAAAATCACAGTGAGAAGACGCTGGACGTCCATAGGAAAGCATTGAGAAATTCTTTCCTATGGACTGTTTGAATGCGCGCGGCTCTTACCGCACATGCGCCTTCGGTGCTGACGTCAGCTGAGGGAGGAGAGTTCCCCAGCACCAAGGGAACCCGGCGCTGGAGAAAGGTAAGTGTTTAACCCCTACAGCCCCCTTCAGCCCCCTTCAGCCCAGGGGGAGAGGGATCCTCTGGGTGGGGGGGACCTAAAGACTCTATAGTGCCAAGAAAACAAGTTTGTTTTCCTGGCACTATAGTGGTCCTTTAAGGTGCAACAAATACATGATATGCAAAAATGTCTCAAACCAAACAGTGGGGTCTGAGTTAACAAGTACCAATCTTATCAGACACTGTGATATTAAGGCATACATCCTTTCCGTGAGCAAGGTTTTCTGTAGCGCCCCTTCACAAAAGCATTTGCTCAAATGATATGTGAGAAATAAACCAGTCCCCCTCACCCTCCCCTGTTTTTCTTCTGTACCCTCACCCATCCCTGCAAGATAAATATCTTATATGACTGCACTGTTCAAAAGATTCAGCCAATTGCACTATTGGAACTGTATCCCTCCTCCCCTTTTATTTTCTGTACCTCAATATTCCTTTTGACTTCATCCAATTCAAATAAAAAGTAATTAAAAAAAAAAAATGTATGGATGTACTTAAAGTGGCTCTGTCACCTCCAAATGACCTTTCTTCCTACTTTGTCTTATGTTTTAAAAAGATATTGAGGGAGAGTAAGAGACAGGGAAACAATAGGAGAAAAGTAAATTTGGGTGACAGAGCTACTTTAATACAAGAAATGAACATTTAAGTTGAACAAAACAAAAATGGACTAGGTACAGCCAGGAATACTAAATATAAGGCTGTGATATTTTTTCCAACAAACAAATATATCAAAAGGCTGGCATGAATACAGGTTATATGATATTTTGTGGTTAATTTCCTAAACCAAGAATCTTAGACAACATGGAAGAGAATTGAAAAATGTATGCCAAAGCAGCCAAGTTGGACAAATAGGAGAACATTGATAAGATCCACCAACGTCCTTCAGCCAAATAAATTAATACCACGTGAATGTTGTGTGAAATTTTATTACATGTTTTGTTTTTACATGTTTTGTTTTTACATGTTTCTATTGTTGCATGTTTTGTGCACTAGAACTTAAAAGTGACTTTGTTTCTATAACTGTGTTCCCATTTTGAATACAAATACAGTGGTTTGGATGTTATCCTAGATCATGCCTACATTGTTGCTGCTTACTTATTTATACTTGCAAATGTCTTTATGTAAAATATGTCACTCTTGCCTATGTTTTGGTTTCATGACCCAGGAAAGCATCCAAACCACTATATTTGTATTTAAAATGGGAACACCGTTATAGACACTTTTAGGCTCTAGTATACAAAACACAACAGTCACGCAGTATTATTTTATTCTGCTGAATGACGTTGGTGATCCTATCATCAATAGGAAAATACAATAAAACACAGAATAAAGAATAAACGTGTGCATTCACTTTCATTTTATTTTAATTCATCCTAATTTTTGGGCCATCTGCGATTCTTCCAAATTCCATAACTCCAAAATGCTATATGTACAAATCATGGACAAATGAATGAGTAGTTGTGTTTGTTTTGTGATTAATAGTTCGGTCCGTGACACCAAATAATGAGATGATTGACGGGGAAAAAAGATGATTGGGTGTTAGTGGACAGCCACTAAATGTTGCGTTTATTCACAGATCAAGTGAGAAATTACCAATAATGAGAAAAAAGAAACAAGCAGTAGAAATAAATCTATATATTTACTCCAAATCTTCAGATATATATAAAGCTAATTGTTAAGACACCTCCCGTGTCTTTAAGCCAAACCGCCGTTTAGTAAACCTTCCCCGGCTGCAGTACAGTCTCTGTTCGCTTACTCTGTAACCCACGAACCAAATGCAGGGGAAGCGGCAATCTCCCGATCGAAATCCACGAACGGCTCCAAACTCCCGAACGGCAATATACGAACTGCTAGGAACCGTCGAACAATAATATCCCCAAAGCGGCTTTCGTTCCATCCAGCAGTCTCTAAACGTGAAGAAGAAATCCCCCCAATAACGAGACAGAAGCTCCGCATTGAGGGTCAAATAAGATCTGGGTTTACTGTGGGCTACCTGCCCGTATTTATGCAGGTCTCCCACCTGGTGGACACTCCCCTAGGGGACCAAATGGAAGACTTAAAGTACAGACAGATAGAAGGACATTTCTGACACACAGTCACATATTTTACCCACAGTGCATTCTGATTCCCTCCCCTCTGTCCTGGAGTTAATTACCAAGTAACTCAATTAACTCCAGGACAAGGACAGTCGCCATCTTAAACATGAAATAATAAAAGACACAAAAATGCATAACTACATGAAAACTGAACATTTCCCATTCGTATTACATGTCCCCAGATAGCCTGGGTCTGAGTGCATATTATTGGCGAATAGCGCTCAGATCCCACACACATAGTTCAATCGCCATGGAGTCAAAGTTCTTACAGTCCTTCGGTACACGAATGACTCCATGGGTGGGCTATCTGGGTTAAGTCTTTTGTGTGTTCTCAATCTCCCGAGCGGCCGATGTTCGCATGCTTTCGTGGAGGCAGCCAGGCGTTCCCTTGTTTCAGCGGTGTTCGACAGAAAAAGTGTCCGTTTTCCGTTCCATAGAAATAGAGCCAAACACCGCTGAGCGTTCGCATGATTTAAAATGGCCGCTGCCTCGTGGTCGACATACGAACGACGACCACCCTGAGTTCGGTTTAATTGAGAAGTGTCTGCGGTTAACCACAACGTTATAATGGTGATCACTTTGTTAACCTGCAGCACACTCCTCACTTGGGTGGCCGTTCGTTCGGCGGTTTTGTTCGGGAAAAAGAGTCATTCGAATGGCTGGGCTATAGAAACCAGCCATTCATACGAACGGGGACAAACAGACGAACGGGCAAAAATCCAGCAGACAGATGGTTCTGTCACACGGCTCCCTCCTTGTGGGACACTCCGGCAGACCCGGCTTGACCCTGTGGCGGGTCAACTTGGGGATGACCGGACTACGAGGTGATGGAAACGTCTGTTTGTCGTGACAACCCATCTGCATTCCCGTTCAGCTTACCGGGTCTGTAGCTGATGGTAAAATTGTAGGGCTGTAGTGCCAAGCTCCATCTCAGCAGTCTCCCATTGTCTCCTGAGACCCGGTTAAGCCAAACGAGTGGGTTGTGATCAGTCACAAGGGAAAACTCTTGCCCATACAAATAGGGGCTTAACTTTTTCAATGCCCAGACCAAAGCCAAACACTCCTTCTCCACTGCCGCATAACTCACTTCTCTGGGTAACAACTTTCTGCTGAGATATGCGACAGGGTGCTCTCCTCCATCTTCCCCGACTTGGCTCAGCACAGCCCCCAGTCCATACATGGAAGCATCTGTATGGACGAGAAAGCGTTTGTTAGGGACTGGGGCAGCCAAGACAGGGGCATTCACAAGAGCCTGCTTCAGTGCCTGGAACGCAGCTTCACAAGCCGGAGACCACAGGACCTGCTTAGGCAAGTTCTTCTTCGTCAGGTCTGTCAGGGGCTTAGCGATAGCGCTGTAGTCAGGGACAAAACGTCTGTAGTACCCTGCCGTCCCCAAGAAGGCCAATACCTGGGTCTTAGTAGTAGGTGTGGGCCAGTTAGCCACTGCCTCTACCTTGGCTGGCTCCGGTCTCTGGCTCCCACACCCCACTCTGTGACCCAGGTACTGCACTTCAGCCATACCTAGATGACACTTTTCTGGCTTCAACGTCAGGCCAGCGGCCCTAATCTTATCCAGCACTACCCCTACATGTACCAGGTGTTCCTCCCAGGACCCACTGTAGATCGCAATGTCGTCCAAGTATGCACAGGCAAATTCTTGGAAGCCATCCAGGAGTCTATCCACCATCCGTTGGAAAGTAGCCGGTGCATTTTTCATCCCAAAAGGCATGACCTTAAATTGGTACAGGCCAAATGGGGTGACAAATGCCGACTTGGGGATAGCATCCTCGGCCAGGGGGATCTGCCAGTAGCCCTTACACAGGTCTATGGTGGTCAGATATCGCCCCCTGGCAATACGATCTAGTAATTCGTCTACCCGGGGCATTGGGTAGGCGTCAGTGGTGGTCCGCTCGTTGAGTCGCCTGTAGTCCACACAGAACCGGGTGGTCCCATCTTTCTTTGGCACCAGGACTACAGGCGAGGCCCAAGGGCTGTCGGAGTGCTCGATAACCCCAAGTTGGGTCATCTCCTGTATCTCCTTCCGCATTCCTTCACGGACTGCTTCAGGGATACGGTAGGGGGGCTGTCGTAACGGGGTCTGTCCAGGGGTCTCTACCTTATGCACAGCTAGGGTGGTATAACCTGGTTCCTGGGAGAACGTCGCCTGCTTCTCCCATAACAACTGCTGCGCCTGTACCCTTTCTGTGGGGTTCAACCGGTCCCCTAGCTGTACCAAGGTAGTAAGGTCAGTCTGGGAATCCCTTTCTAATAGATCTGGAAGGGGTAAATTCTCAGAATCATCTGCAGCTGGGGCACATACTGCTGCAATATTCTCAGGTCTCTCCTGGTACTCTTTCAGCATGTTCACATGAAAGGACCGCTGGATCCTCTCATCTGCACAGCTGGCTATCAAGTAAGTAGTGTCGCAGATCTGCGCCACTACCTTGTACGGGCCCTGCCAAGATGCTTGCATCTTGTTGGCCTTCACAGGTTTGAGCACCAATACCTTTTGCCCAACCTGGAAGACCCGCTGTCGGGCACCCTGATCGTACCATCTCTTCTGTCTCCCCTGGGCCGCCTGGAGATTCTCCCTTACCATCAGGGACAGTTTCTCCATGCGGTCCCGGAGTTCCAGAACATATGGCACTATGGGGGTCCCCTCTTGCTCCGTCTCCCCCTCCCAGTGGCCTCTAATGAGATCTAGGGGTCCGCGGACCCTTCTCCCATACAGCAGCTCAAAGGGGGAGAACCCAGTAGATTCCTGGGGCACCTCTCTATAAGAAAATAATAGATGAGGCAGGAATCTCTCCCAGTCTCTGCAAGTGTCTGTAAAGGTCCTCAGCATCTGTTTGAGGGTACCGTTAAAGCGCTCGCAGAGACCGTTAGTCTGTGGGTGGTAGGGTGAGCTAAGTAACGGCTTAATGCCGCACACCTTCCACAGTTGCTGGGTGAGCACAGCGGTGAATTGGGTTCCCTGGTCGGAGAGGATCTCCTTAGGGAACCCGACCCTAGTAAAAATTCTAACCAGGGCATCAGCAACCGTCTCTGCCTCTATGTTAGACAGCGCTACTGCCTCTGGATAGCGGGTGGCATAGTCCACCACGGTAAGAACATACTTCTTACCGGATGGACTAGCCCTGGCCAGTGGACCCACAATGTCAACGGCTATGCGGGCAAAGGGCTCCCCTATAATAGGCATCGATAATAGCCTAGCCTTAGGGTGGTCCCCCCGCTTTCCTACCCGTTGACATGTGTCACACGTGCTGCAGTACATCCGCACAGCCTGGTTAAAGTTTGGCCAAAAGAAGTTCTGTGAAATCCTATAGGCTGTGCGGCGGGACCCTAGATGTCCAGCTAAAGGAACATCATGCCCTATCCGCAGAATCTCCTGCCGGTACTTTGCAGGTACCACTAACTGGCGATTCGGCGGAGAGGCAACACTCTTCTGGGAAGGTTTAGGGATCCTATATAACCTGTCCCCCACCCACTCATACCGTTCCCCATCTATTCCTTCCTCCCCAGCCTCTGCCCTGTCCTTGTATCTTTGGAGGGTCGGATCCGCCCGGGTTTCCCTCCCAAACTCCTCTGGGGAATCCCAGCTTAAGGGGACCTGATCTGGGGTATCAGTCGGGGAAGGAGATCTTACCTGGGTCTCGTCAGCAAGTGGGCTGGTTCCGGCAGCACGGGTCTGGGCACGGGTGGTCACTGGGTTCACGTCTGCAGGGCCCATCGGAGCATAGGCTGAAACCAAAGGGGCCAAATCGTTTCCCAAAAGAACATCTGCGGGCAAGTCCTTCATCACCCCCACATCCACATGCCTAGCGCCCACTCCCCAATCCAAATGTACTCGGGCAACAGGTAAGCGAAACACGGCACCCCCTGCTACCCTTACTGCCACAGTGTCTCCAGTGTGTTGATGCTCTGAGACCAAGTTCTTTTGGAGCAGTGTCATCGTGGCTCCTGTGTCTCTCAGCCCATTCACCACTCTGCCATTTAGCTTCACAGTTTGCCGATGTTGCTGGCGATTATCCTGGTGAGCCGCTTGCACTGGGTCTGCCTCGTGCAGAATGCCCCAAAATTCCTCCTGCTCTAGGCAGTGAGCAGCAGGCTGAGGTGGGCGCTGGTTTCCGTTAACTGGTCTCCTCCAGGACTGAGCCTGGTTGGCACTGTTCAGGGGGCACTCAGGACGCTTGTGCCCCAACTGCTTGCACCCATAGCACCGGATGGGTTGGGAGTACTCCCGGGCATTAAATCGGGCTGGTTGCATATAATTGTTAGCTGGTGGTGCAGCTGGGGTACGGTGTACTGGGGGTTGGTAGACTGCAGGAGCGGGTGTTACTGCTGGTCGATATTCCAGTCTGGCAGGGGCTTTAGCAGCTGTACCATCCAACTTGCGGGCATCCGTGTATTCGTCTGCCAGACGGGCAGCCTCGGGTAGGGTAGAGGGTTTTCTGTCTCTGACCCATTCCCGGACCCCAGCAGGTAGTCTATCAAAGCAGTGCTCCAGCAGGAACACTTGTAACACCTCCTCCCCAGTTACCGCTTGGCATCCAGCCATCCAGTGGGCTGCGGTACGATGGACTCTGCAGGCCCATTCCACATAAGAGTCCCCAACCAGCTTGTTGGTTTCTCTAAACCTCCGCCTGTACGCCTCTGGGGTTACTGCATACCTGGCTAGGAGCGCCTCTTTCACAGCCCGATAGCTGGTGATCTCCTCCTCTGGGATGGCCCGAAAAGCTTCACTAGCCCGGCCAGATAATTTCCCAGAGAGGATGGTGACCCATTCATCTGCAGGTACCTGATGTAGCGCACACTGCCTCTCAAAGTCTGCCAAAAATCCATCAATCTCTCCCTCTGTTTCCACAAAATTTTTAAACGCAGCAAAAGGTACCTTTTTTCTAGCAACCACATTATTGTCATACGGTACCTCTGCTGCTGCAGCTCCTCTTTCCCGGGCTGCCTGTTGTGTTGCAACTGCTGCCTGCACACGAACCACGATGTCAGCTGAGGGGTTGGGGCCAAAATGTGCCAGCCTTATTTGTACTGCCCGGTTGAATTGTATTTCCTCGGGTGTTAAATCCAAGGTACTGGGCACGTTGACTCTTTCCATTCCCGTTGCTGCATCCATCTCCATTAGCAAAGCAATAATCTCCCGTTTCTTTAAATTGCTTGCTGACCTTCCTCGGCGTTCCAATATGTCCTTAAGTGTAGCACGCCTTAATTCCTCGTACTGCATGTCTTGTAGCTGACCTCCAGTGCTGTAGGATTCATCCCGTCGCTTGCCACCAATTGTTAAGACACCTCCCGTGTCTTTAAGCCAAACCGCCGTTTAGTAAACCTTCCCCGGCTGCAGTACAGTCTCTGTTCGCTTACTCTGTAACCCACGAACCAAATGCAGGGGAAGCGGCAATCTCCCGATCGAAATCCACGAACGGCTCCAAACTCCCGAACGGCAATATACGAACTGCTAGGAACCGTCGAACAATAATATCCCCAAAGCGGCTTTCGTTCCATCCAGCAGTCTCTAAACGTGAAGAAGAAATCCCCCCAATAACGAGACAGAAGCTCCGCATTGAGGGTCAAATAAGATCTGGGTTTACTGTGGGCTACCTGCCCGTATTTATGCAGGTCTCCCACCTGGTGGACACTCCCCTAGGGGACCAAATGGAAGACTTAAAGTACAGACAGATAGCAGGACATTTCTGACACACAGTCACATATTTTACCCACAGTACATTCTGATTCCCTCCCCTCTGTCCTGGAGTTAATTACCAAGTAACTCAATTAACTCCAGGACAAGGACAGTCGCCATCTTAAACATGAAATAATAAAAGACACAAAAATGCATAACTACATGAAAACTGAACATTTCCCATTCGTATTACATGTCCCCAGATAGCCTGGATCTGAGTGCATATTATTGGCGAATAGCGCTCAGATCCCACACACATAGTTCAATCGCCATGGAGTCAAAGTTCTTACAGTCCTTCGGTACACGAATGACTCCATGGGTGGGCTATCTGGGTTAAGTCTTTTGTGTGTTCTCAATCTCCCGAACGGCCGATGTTCGCATGCTTTCGTGGAGGCAGCCAGGCGTTCCCTTGTTTCAGCGGTGTTCGACAGAAAAAGTGTCCGTTTTCCGTTCCATAGAAATAGAGCCAAACACCGCTGAGCGTTCGCATGATTTAAAATGGCCGCTGCCTCGTGGTCGACATACGAACGACGACCACCCTGAGTTCGGTTTAATTGAGAAGTGTCTGCGGTTAACCACAACGTTATAATGGTGATCACTTCGTTAACCTGCAGCACACTCCTCACTTGGGTGGCCGTTCGTTCGGCGGTTTTGTTCGGGAAAAAGAGTCATTCGAATGGCTGGGCTATAGAAACCAGCCATTCATACGACCGGGGACAAACAGACGAACGGGCAAAAATCCAGCAGACAGATGGTTCTGTCACAGTTCCAAATATCCAAGAGCTCTATTCACAAGTTATATGGCAAGAAAAATGGAAAAATACATATTAATGGCTACAAACTAATGATTTAAAGCAATAGAATACTGGGATAATTGGATAAATATATTAGAAACAATAAGGGGTCCCAGCTTACCCCTTCCGTCGATCACAGATTTGTTGAGACCTATCAATACAAACTAGAGTACAAGAAAGGAGAATATTAGTTGGGCTGTTACCTATTGTTTTCTTTCACATTTTTGTTTTCTTCTTTGTTCTCCTCTTCCTTTCTATTCATCAACTAAGAACAGTTAAATACTGTATTAAATTAGTATAAGAGTAGATATGGCAGAGGGGAAAAGGCAGAGAGAGGCACAAAGTGGCAACTACCCGGCTTAAGGTTATAATAAGGTTGTCACGATGATGGGCCATAAAGATTTGGTCATTTAAATGCTTTTATTACTTTTTTTTTTATCTGTTGGAGACCAAAAGCAAAAAGGATACGGTCTCTCTCTGAAAAAATATTGTATGGAAGCCAGGGTAGGGGCGATGTGGGGAGCAAGGGTGTGGAGAGTAGAGGGCAGAAGGTGGTTAAAGATGTAGAAAGGTTAAAAAGATAATATAATGAGGGTTAACTAAGCAATAAAGAAAAGTAAGAAATAGGGATTCTATGTTAGCAACATTAAATAAAGAAAAGCATTAAGTTGGAATCTGCCGGTGGGAAGAGTAGAGGGAGGATGGAGGAAATGCAAAAGATATGATAATAAAGGTATCAATGACATGTTTGAGATGCACTGACTTTCATCATGACATGAGACGATACCAATCTGATGAAAGAAAAAAAAAATATTACTTTTGTCTACCATGCCACATCGGTTCAAATGTATCTATGGAACAAGTAGATCCAGGCCAACCAAATTCTGAACAGCAGCAACGTATTGACCTGAAAAGTCTTTTTTCAAGCTAATAGAAAATGTACATTAACAGTATAAACTATCGTGACAGATGATTTTCAATAATAGATGTGTAGTATCTAAACAACGTGAAACAGAGTATAAAATAACATACAACATTTTAAATGTATATTTTAAGAGCAATATGCATATTTACACAGATCTCTAAAATAGGTTTAGATAATAGATCTTAGGGATACATTGTATAGGTGTGAGGCAATTTAAATATGACACATGCATCTTTAGTATCACAAATATAGACATAATGGTAACTATTAGAAAATCCTATGCTTCATAAAGAGTTTACTAATGAAAAGAAAACTAAGAAACAAATGTGTTAGCATTAAAACACTTTTATAAATATCAAGGTTAATATAACTAATGCTTCTCGACAATTATATTTACCAACAATATATAAATATATCCAGTAATAACTCCATAAGATAGCCTCTTTCTCTAGTCTATGGGATGCTATCACCATATTGCATATTCAAATATCCTCAAAAGTGAAATTAAAAAAAAAAGAAAGTATTACAAATGCGTAATATATTCAAACCAATATTAATGGTCTAATTTTTTACTTTAAGGAGGGGGGATATGTAGTAAATGGTGCTTTGAGCGAGCACTATATAGCCAGTTTGAGTCCTAAAAAACCCCATGTGGAGTGAACTGCTACATCATATATTTGAATACATCTGTCATTATATTAGATATTGTTTTGTCATTGTTACAAATCACTGTTATCTTATATTGTTATTGTATATGAAAGTTGCTATTTAACCCCTTAACGACCTAGGACGGTTCAGGACCGTCATCGGCATTGTTGCATTGCCGACCGGTGACTGTCCTGAACCATCCTAACAGTCTTATGTACTTACCCGATCGCCGTCATTCCCCCGGCGTCGATCGGCAGTGCTCCTGGTGTGGGGAGACTGCCTGCAGCTCAGACAGTCTCCCCATGGTGGATTAGGACCCCTGAGGCCATGTGATCGCTCAACAGAGCGATCACATGGTCACAATAGGTGTCCTAGTGTCTGCCTGCACTGACAGGCAGTCTCCCTGCTAGTGTAAAATCATAAAAAAAATACATGTTAATGTTAATTAAAAAAAATAATAATTATATATGTGTATATATATATATATATATATATATGATATATATACATATATATATATATATGATATATAGACATATATTATATCTATATAATATATGTCTATATATCATATATATATATAATGTCATACTAAGTGTATTTTTATATTAATATGTACTTATATTAATATAAAATTCACTTATAATTAAATTACACACGTGTGTATGCATATATATATATATATATATATATAATATATATATATATATAATATATAATAACTATATATATTGTATATATATATATATATATATATATATATATATATTTATTATTATAAAATACAAATAATAAGTAAACTAAATTAAAACATTTTAAAAATAATTAAAATTTAAAAAAATTTATATCTATATGAAATTTTATTCTAACTGTATTTTGATATTAAAATATATATATTTATATCAAAATACACTTAGAATTAAATTGTATATATATCTATGTATATATAAATAAATAAAAATAATACTAAATATACAAATGTCCATATACAAAATTACATAAATAATTATATAAATATACATGTAGACTTTAAATATATTAATATGCATATATATTTAAATTCTACGTGCATATTTATGTAATATTTTTACATAATTAAGTAATTGTATTAATTGCAATTTGAGGGACCTGCCTGCCAACCCAGGCCGAAAGTCTAGAGAATTTAATTTGCTAGCACTGTATTTTACCCTGTAACTTTCTATGACGCCCTAAAACCTGTACATGGGGGGTACCATTGTACTCGCTGAACACAAATATTAGTGATTCAAAACAGTAAAACATATCACAGCAATGATATTGTCAGTGAAAGTTACTTTATTTCGCATTTTTCACACACAAACAGCACTTTTACTGATTATATAATTGTTGTGATACATTTTCCTGTTTTGAAACACTAATATATGTGTTCAGCAAAGGCTCCCGAGTATAACAGTACCCCCATGTACAGATTTTATAGCGTTTTTGAAAGTTACAGGGTCAAATATATGGGTCAAATATTTTAACATAGAAAATGGCCAGGTTGGTTACGTTGCCTTTGAGAGCACATGGTAGCCCAGGAATGAGAATTACCCCCATGATGGCATACCATTTGCAAAAGAAGACAACCCAAGGTATTGCAAATGGGGTATGTCCAGTCTTTTTTAGTAGCCACTTATTCACAAACACTGGCCAAAATTAGCGTTCAATTTAGTTTTTTACTTTTTTCACACACGAACAAATATGAACGCTAACTTTGGCCAGTGTTTGCGACTAGGTGGCTACTAAAAAAGACTGGATATACCCCATACTGAATACCCTGGGTTGTCTACTTTAAAAAAAAATATGTACATGGGGGGTGTTATTTAGAGATTTATAACAGATAATAGTGTTACAATGTAACTATTGATAAATTTGAAAAAATGTAATGTTTGAAACCGCAATATCCTACTTGTACCTTTAGCCCTATAACGTGCAAAAAAGCAAAAAAGCATGTAAACACTGGGTATTTTAAAACTCAGGACAAAATTTTAAATCTATTTAGCATTAAAAAAAAAAAATTCAAGTAAAAGTAAAAAAACATGTATTTTTTCAATTTTTTATCATATTTTTTATTTTTTTTAAATTAAATTACATGAGATTATATAAATAATGGTATGTAAGGAAAGCCTTTTTTGTCCTGAAAAAAACAATATATAATTTGTATAGGAACAGTAAATGAGAGAGCGGAAAATTACAGCTAAACACAAACACCATAAAAGTGTTAAAAGAGGCCTGGTCGCAAATGTACAACATCGCAAAAACAGTCCAGTCCTTAAGGGGTTAATATCACTTCCTTAGATACTATTATTATTACTTGGCTGATTCCATTACAATTTGCCACCTGGACTGATACAGCCTTTTGAGTTTACTTCATAGGACTTTCTAGTTTCATCTAATTAATACAAAAAAAAAAAATCTACCATTTCAAGCACACCCACCAATTTATTGTTCATTTACTAATCATTAGAGATTTTATTTTTTTAATCATTAGAGATTTTATTATCATATATGTTTTAACATCATATATGTTTTCAGTTTTAGAAGTGTGTTATACATAACCTAAATACCAACTCCTGGTTTATTGTAAGGTTTTAGCTTTGTACATCCTTTATGATGTTTATCATAGGAGTTTTATGGTTACTCCTTTACCAGTTTTCTTACAGCAGTTTTTAGAAGAGAACTCCCTTTTTCTTTGTGTTTAATCAAATAGGATATTTCTCCCTTTTGGTTTGATTTGTTTTCAATATTCTGATTACCTCTACATCTGAAAGAATGGGACAAACTTACAAACTCATGAGGATCCAGTGAGACATTGATACCTACACATCCTGTTGGTTTAATTTATAGTCAGAAATCCTGTAACAATCTGACATTATCCTGTAAAGATGTAAGAAATTATACAATTTTATACATAACGTTCAAGGATCTTAGATGAAATGGAGATACAAGTTTCTGTTGCTCTGAATATAAACTCCATGTCCTGGATAAAAATAGGGTCCTGGAAAACACACTTGCAGCCTGAAAAATTAATACGGCTGCCAGAAGAGCCCTGTGAAGAGCCCTGTAAAGAGCCCTGTGCCTCTGTTACTACTACATGCTACTTTCCCCCAAAGCATTCCAAAAAACAACTGCCAAAATCTCCGCAAAACAGCATCCACAATAACAATAGTAACATGTCCCTCTTTCCAGCCTATTCCCTGACCATCAATCTCCCTCCTGATTCTGAACTGATTACACTGGTTTGTTAAACCTTTCAATGCTTAAAAATGGCATTTATTCAAGAAATATCTGTTAAATGGTGAACTAGTATCTTAGGTAGTTATGGGCATAAAAACACAAATATTGTGTTAAAATGTTAATAATTTTTCATGCCATGACAGTAAAATAGGCCAATAATTAGAACATCTTGTGGCATATTTCCCATCTTTAGACAGAACCACAATAGTCATCTCCAAAATCTCATTCAGCAAAATGAAGATGTGTTGGGTAAATTATGCTGGCCCATTGTGAATCTGAATTGAAAGTGCTGACAGAGAAGCATCAGAGAATCAAGCATGAAGCATCATTTTATGGCTCTATTAATAAATGATTAGAAATCAGTCAAAAATTATGAGGCAAAGAGCAAACTCAGTAGAGTAGACTTTTCTCTGACAAGGCGAACAAACTAGACAAAATTCTAGTGAATAAGCTGAGGTATGACCATGTTTCTAGTAATATATCTCTGGTATTTTTAAATGTCATGGAAGTTTGGCTCACTATGTAATGGCAAAACTGCTGCTCAAGCATGGCAGAAGCACAAACAACATTTTAGAATGTTTATGGAATATGCATAAAGAGGGGGTACAGCAAGTCATTTAATATTGAAAAAACATTTTTTAAGCCCAAATCTATTTTTAGCAATCCTTTGATGGTTGTTATAAATATATAGATATGTTTGATGCCAACCGAAATAATATGTAAAATTATATGGCCTTACACGATAAATTGCGATATATGACACGATAACTTTATTGACTACTACTTTGTAATAGATAAACGTCCTTCAGATAAAATTCATGCACAAAGGTGTTTTTGATAATTATCTTCTAAGCTTAAAGTAAGGTACAGAGGGTGAAAAGGCAAAAGAGAAAGGGGAAAAGGAAAGGGAAGGGAGAGGGAAGGAAAGAGAAGGAATAGGGTGGAAAAAAGGATAGAAAATTAAATAAGAAGGATTTGTTTTTCACTAAAGCACAATGTATTAAAACTTTTTTGGATCTAAATGATCCAACTGTAAATAACGAAAAAAGGATATGTTTGATAACATAATATTCATACTTGATAGGTGAATTACTTTGGATAATTATAAATAATACAGATAATATATATATCATAATTGGTTATACTTGATGGGTCATTACTATCATTGTATTTCTGAACAATAGATGGGTGTTCTTATACACAATTTATTCACAAAGGTGTCACGATTAGTTGATAAGCACTTCTTCACTACCCAAAAGGAAAGAAAGTTAATAATAAATGAGTATTTGTTTGGGTCTTGCACTATGTGGTTTAAATTTTATTATTAAATCTAGTTCGGTTTATATTAGAAGACTGTTAAAAAAATTTCAGATCTCTATGATTTTAATGTACATTATATGTAAAATCCTACTCCTTCACGGCTGAATATCTATATTTGTTAGCTCAACAGTCTGAATCTTTTTAAATCTATGAAAATTTATATATCATAATTGGTTATACTTGATGGGTTATTACTGTCATTGTATTTGTGAACAATAGATAGGCGTCCTTATACACAATTTATTCACAAAGGTGTCACAATAGTTGATAAGCACTTTTTCACTAGCAAAAAAGAAAGAAAGTTAATATATAAATTAGTATTTGTTGGGATTCTTTATCATGTGGTTTAAAATTTACTATTAAATCTATTTCGGTTTATATTAGAAGACTGTCAAAATCTTTTTAGATCTTAATGATCTTAATGTAGATTACATGTAAAATTCTATTTCTTCACGGCTCAACATCTATATTTGTCAGCTTAATAGTCTGAATCTTTTTAGTTCTATATGATCATAATGTACATTATATGTAAAATTTTATTTCTTCACGGTTAAACATCTATATCTGTCAGCTCAACATTTTGAAAAGAAATAATGAACAATAGATAAATGTGTTTTTTTGTTTGTTTATTTTTCCCCACTTTCTTTTTTGTGCTTATATAAAGATATAATTGATAATTGCTAAAATATTTGGATGTAAGATAAAAATAGGGGGTCAAATTTATGAATGTTTTTAGTTAGTTTTTTTTATATTATGGATTTAACCTCTAAGGGACTGTGCTGCATCTATAGTCCGAATCTTTTAGTATGCGATTAACCTCTAAGGGACTGTGCTGCACCTCCTCCCTTTGGTGGCCGCACCTCTTTGTGTAGTTTTACTACATTGTTTTGTATAGCTCAATGAGCTTTTATGGATTTCAAATTTCAATCTAAATATTGTGAAATCGACGGCGCCGCATATGAATATAGACAAACCAACTATAGAGAGGTTATGTCATATATATAATTTTATTTGGACTAAAAACAAATTAAATTATTTAGGTTTAATTATCCCTGCAGATGTTAATACTACAATGGAGAAGAATATACTAAATCTAATGAAAAATACAAACTTGAATTTAAAAAAATGTAAAAATTTGGAAACCTCTTGGTTGGGTAAAATAAATATTATTAATTCATATATACTGCCAAAGTGGTCTTATCTTTTCTCTATGATTCCGCTCAAAATTTCAAAATCATGGCTGATAATGATACAAACAAGTTTTTCAAAGTTCATTTGTAAAAATAAAACTCCCAGAATTAGTCAAAAAATCTTATAAAAAAAAACTATCGAAGGGAGGCTTAAATTTTCCAAATATTATCTATAATTATCATGCCAATATGATTAGACATATACACCTATTACAAGATCCCTCGTTGGCCCAAGAACCATGGATTATTATAAAGTCCGAAGCCTCCCATATCTTGAATTTACAATATCTTATGTGGACTCCTGGTAGGAACAAAATAAATATGTTTCAAATTAATTCTACTCATTTAGCACAATCTTTAGAAGTCTGGGAGTAAATTAAAAAAACTTTGGGCTTTCGGCAATTAATACCTAGGTCGTGTAGACTTAAGCTATTAGAGATAAATATTGATGACCTTCTTTTGAGCCACTGGGCAGATACTGATAAACTAAGGATTTCCAATCTTATGTTGGGTGATAATTCCCAACAGATTGTTGATACTTTTCATATACCATCTAAGGAAATTTTACCTATCTCCGAATTAAAAATTATATTGATAAGAATGTTATAAAAAGCTCTTCTCCACTTGCTATGCATTTAGAATATATTTTTAATTATAGGTCCCTAAACAAGGTCACTTCGGCAGCAAACCGTTTGGTAGATCTCCTAACTATTATTCCCCGTAAACTCATCAAGACATGGGAACAAGAGTTAGAAATCGAGATTTCTGAGGAGGACTGGTGCATTTCATTAACACATATTAGCAAACACATTCACTGTTTAAACTTGGTAGAATGCCATTTTAAACTTCTTTACAAATGGTATTTCACCCCAGTAAGAATAGCTAAAATGTATGAGAGCTACGATCCCACATGCTGGAGATGCGGTAGTTTTACAGGGTCATATATACACATTTGGTGGTACTGCCAGGTAGTTCGTCCTCTATGGTCTTGGGCCTTTCATATTTTTCAAAAATTGTCTGATAGTAGACTAGAACAAAATTTGGCAACAGCACTTCTGCATTTAAATTGGAATTTTAGATCTCTAAAAGATTTTTCCATAGCCACCCATTGTTTAGTGGCTGTAAAAATCATAATTGCCAGAAACTGGAGATCATCTATTCCGTTCCAAAAATCTCTCTTAATTAAGCAAATTAGATTCCAGTTGGCAATGGAAAAAGGCTTAATAAATAACATAGGTCTCCGTTCTAAAAAAAAAGAAGATATTTATTCCAAACTATTATTAAAATTTTCCCAAATATATGGCTAATCTTTATTTCCAGACACAATTACTCTAGAGAATCTTTATAGGTTAGCCAATACAGTAATTAATAGGTGTATATATATGTATTAGAGATAAACGGGGTGGTATAGACTTATAAATGATGGCAATGGAATATAAATCCTTGTAAGTTTGATGGATAATAAAGTTGGTACGACATAAAAGGAATGTTATCCTGCTCTGATAGGGTGTGGGTTTGTCTTGTTAAGTAAATGTCTTGTGTTGTCTATGTCCAATATCATTGGCTCTTCGATATATTATAATTCTGCTGTATTGATATTTCTTAATTATTTACATTGACACTATATATATAATAATTTTTTGTATTTGTTTGTTTATGAAAAAAACATCTTAATAAAGATTTATTATAAAAAAAAAAAAATTTTGAAATTGAACTTTTAGGCTAAAGTTTGTAATTTAGTTTTCGTTTCAATTCCCTACAATTCTTCAATAGTGAATAATCTGCATTTAGAGATTGTGGCGATTGCATTGTAAATACAGTAGTAAGTGTCATTTTGAATATGACACCATTATTATTGAATGCTGAGACTACTTAAATGTATCCAACTAAATCATACTGTATGATTTACAGTAAATAATCCCCACTTGAGAAATAGTTTGGCCTGGAGCTCCTTGTCCTTAAATTCTCGCTTGTGGAGGTTTTCTTTTCTACTATATACATTCCATATTTTGGACATGGCAGACTATACAGGGAGTGCAGAATTATTAGGCAAATGAGTATTTTGACCACATCATCCTCTTTATGCATGTTGTCTTACTCCAAGCTGTATAGGCTCGAAAGCCTACTACCAATTAAGCATATTAGGTGATGTGCATCTCTGTAATGAGAAGGGGTGTGGTCTAATGACATCAACACCCCATATCAGGTGTGCATAATTATTAGGCAACTTCCTTTCCTTTGGCAAAATGGGTCAAAAGAAGGACTTGACAGGCTCAGAAAAGTCAAAAATAGTGAGATATCTTGCAGAGGGATGCAGCACTCTTAAAATTGCAAAGCTTCTGAAGCGTGATCATCGAACAATCAAGCGTTTCATTCAAAATAGTCAACAGGGTCGCAAGAAGCGTGTGGAAAAACCAAGGCGCAAAATAACTGCCCATGAACTGAGAAAAGTCAAGCGTGCAGCTGCCACGATGCCACTTGCCACCAGTTTGGCCATATTTCAGAGCTGCAACATCACTGGAGTGCCCAAAAGCACAAGGTGTGCAATACTCAGAGACATGGCCAAGGTAAGAAAGGCTGAAAGACGACCACCACTGAACAAGACACACAAGCTGAAACGTCAAGACTGGGCCAAGAAATATCTCAAGACTGATTTTTCTAAGGTTTTATGGACTGATGAAATGAGAGTGAGTCTTGATGGGCCAGATGGATGGGCCCGTGGCTGGATTGGTAAAGGGCAGAGAGCTCCAGTCCGACTCAGACGCCAGCAAGGTGGAGGTGGAGTACTGGTTTGGGCTGGTATCATCAAAGATGAGCTTGTGGGGCCTTTTCGGGTTGAGGATGGAGTCAAGCTCAACTCCCAGTCCTACTGCCAGTTCCTGGAAGACACCTTCTTCAAGCAGTGGTACAGGAAGAAGTCTGCATCCTTCAAGAAAAACATGATTTTCATGCAGGACAATGCTCCATCACACGCGTCCAAGTACTCCACAGCGTGGCTGGCAAGAAAGGGTATAAAAGAAGAAAATCTAATGACATGGCCTCCTTGTTCACCTGATCTGAACCCCATTGAGAACCTGTGGTCCATCATCAAATGTGAGATTTACAAGGAGGGAAAACAGTACACCTCTCTGAACAGTGTCTGGGAGGCTGTGGTTGCTGCTGCACGCAATGTTGATGGTGAACAGATCAAAACACTGACAGAATCCATGGATGGCAGGCTTTTGAGTGTCCTTGCAAAGAAAGGTGGCTATATTGGTCACTGATTTGTTTTTGTTTTGTTTTTGAATGTCAGAAATGTATATTTGTGAATGTTGAGATGTTATATTGGTTTCACTGGTAATAATAAATAATTGAAATGGGTATATATTTGTTTTTTGTTAAGTTGCCTAATAATTATGCACAGTAATAGTCACCTGCACACACAGATATCCCCCTAACATAGCTATAACTAAAAACAAACTAAAAACTACTTCCAAAAATATTCAGCTTTGATATTAATGAGTTTTTTGGGTTCATTGAGAACATGGTTGTTGTTCAATAATAAAATTAATCCTCAAAAATACAACTTGCCTAATAATTCTGCACTCCCTGTAAGGCTGTTGATACGGAAACATTGCCGCTGATGTTGCGTGGTTTGCGGTAAGAACTGGGTACATTCTTTTTGTTCCAAAATCTGGAGTGTATTATTTTTATATATTGTAAGTTGGATTGCTTTTCTAATACTTCTTCCTGGTGATAGAGGTGTTATTTAAACTAAGTCTATTCTTTTTTTTTTTTTTTTTTTTTTTGAAGTCAAAGTATTAAGGGAGCTGAAAAGATTCCCTAGCTCTATCTCTATAGTATTATTTTGGTAAAATTTAGTCAGCTGAATCAATACATGCTGCTGGATAAGATTTATTGAGCTACGGTACTTCAATAATTCATATAGGTATTTATTCTTATTGAATGTGATACACCAAAAAATTGGACATTAATTTATCACATCTTTTCAGTACAAAACCAATATCACCTGAAATAAATATTATAATCTTATTGCTTATAAATAGGGAGATAAAGTGAGTTTAGTGTATTTATTAACTGAAGATTTCACACAAAAAATTTTTTTAAATGAATTGAATGGGTTGTTTAAAGTTTTAGAAGGGTTAATGTAACAGTTAGATTACATATGATGTTTTGTGTTAAGAGGATTACAAGCTTGAGAGGGTGTATACAGTAGTTGTGGTATAAGGGGTGCACCTAGTGTAAGGAACTTTGTCTAAAAAGACTTTAATCACTGTGACAAAAGCTCTCATGTCATGGCCTTCAGGAGTGGTCACAGACCCGCAGACTATGGACTTGGTCCTAGAAGTGTGGACATTTGCATAATGTTGTTATGCAAATGAGGGCAATCACATACATGATTAAATGTATATATTATTGCTTTTTATTGTGTTTAGAAATGTTATTTGTTTTATATAGCTAATATATTAATTTTTAACTGCTCATTTGTTCTTTGTATTTGTATTTTAAAGGTTTGTCACAACATGTTTAAAGACTAGTCCCCAAAGGCTAGCCCTTGTCCAAAAAAACCCAAAAGTTTTGTATGTTAGTTCATGTTGGAAATATGTCCTGTCTGGATTTTTAGGATCCCAGTAACAGAGTATTTGGAGATAAATCAAGAACGCTAGGCCTGAGAGCCGCAAGTGCCAAAGGCAATAGCAATCACTGTAACCAGAGCTGCAGTAAAATAGGCAGAGGGCTTTAAGGCCTGAAAAGGAAAGTTGCAGAAGAATAGGCAGAGGGAATGATACCTGCCTGAGAGAAGTCTGGTTGGGTGAAAGAGTTCTGGAGAGACCTCAGTCAAGTTTTGGCAACTGGGGCTGAAGTGTTCCAGGCTCCCTCCCCAACAGTTAGGAAGCTGATTGGGCTGAGGTACTCGATCAGAGTACAGGAGCTCCATCACACCTAAAATAAGGTAAAGGAATTCTTTCAATACCTAAATCTGGAACTAATGAGATAGGTTGTTTAGATTTTGGGAGGGGTTAAATTTAGGTATAGGGGAAAGGGTTTGTCTTAAAATACATTGGGCTGTTATACAGTGTAAAAAACTCAGTGATTTTCTTACTCCTGCTGCAAAGCATTTCATGTGTGAGAGGCTGCTAATGAACAGATGGGAAATTATGCCTTCCGCTTCCTGTCCAGGCTCACATACAGACACTGGAGGAGCCCCATTTTCTAAGCTAAAAACATAGGCATTTATTTAATGCTTCAGTGTGGTTTTGGTCCACTCCCCCATACTTAAACGAAGTTCTTGTTACACTTTCCAGTATCAATGTCCCCTGAGCTGTCCAATTTTGGCATTTTTTATGACTTATCTTCTGATAGCAGATAATGTAAATAGTTGTGTAGGTGCTTCAAATACTATATTAAAAGTATATTAATGAGTGGGTGTGAAGAAAAAGGTGTAATCCCTTATCACCTAAAATTAAGAATTATAAAAGAAAGGTAAATCACACACACAAAGTGTATATAATGTATCAATATACCACCTGGTGTAGGTATCCACAATACAATACAATTCTGTAAAACAAATGAGGCATATATAGTGCTTTCCATAAAGTATAAACAACCAAAATTAAAATATGTAGAAAGCACTCACAAAGGTGGAGCCGTATCAGGCTCAATGTATGTAGCCCTTGGGTGCCTGTCCAGGCTATTGATATACTCTAATAAAGAACACGATGTCCACAAAGATGAAAGTATTAATACAAATTTATTGAGACAAAATATTATTAAAACTATATTAAAAGAAAAAGAAATAAGGCAGGTATAATGTAAAGTAAATACACCGCAAGTATTTAAAAAAAAAAAAGTCATCTAAATGCAGAAGGTAACATATAAATACCGCCAGCAAAAGTCCCAAAATATGCCCAGTTCAAGGCAAATGCGTTTCAGCCCAAGATGGGGCCTTCCTGAGTGCTATCTAACTGGTCCGTTTTCAGGGTTTAAATATCCCTCCTGATGGGCATAAACTATTCCGGCTGTTGCTGGAATCCATTTCCGATTTCGTCACTTCCGGCGTGACGCAATTACATGACTTCCGGTTCGATGCGGTCACATGACCGCATTGCATTCCAAGCTGGAATAGTTCATATGCATGGTGGAATAGGTCCCTATAATGTTCAAAAGGTCCATAATAAGGGTGGGCAATTGCCCAAATATTTAAATGTAATCAAAAGGAGACAAAATATGGATTAATAAAAAATTATATCACATAAAATACAGAAAATTGACAAAGAAGATTACAAGAAAGAATAAAGATACTAAAAGGAGAAAGGTGAAAACTGAGTAATTGAGAAGGAGATATAAAATATATACAATATATATATGAGAAAAAAATAATATATATATATATATATATATATATCTAAAATATATAAAAATAGTATAAATGTAAAAAATGTGTATTATAAAAATTTAATCAGTTCAAAGTCCATACTAAGACCTTTGGGGCACATGGTATCTAAAGTAAAGATCCATTTGCCCTCTAATTTGCTGAGTTCTTTAACATTATCCTCCCCTCTCCAGTTTATCTCTTTTTCCCAATCACCATAAAACTTGAGAGGCATCACACCACTATGTTTTTCTAAAAAAATGTGCTGATACAATATGTTTGGTATATCCCCTCTGTATATACCCCATGTGCTCCATAATGCGGGTCTTAAAGCTTCTCTGTGGTCATGCCCACATACTGGATCCCACAGGGGCACCAGAGGAGATACATCGCATTAGTGGAGTGGCACGTCACAATGTCTCTTATCTTGAAATGATTCCCCGTAACACTGGACTGAAACATGGTCTGTGTGTCTTTTTTAAAATGGGTATTATTACATGGTAAACACATCTTGCAAGGATAAAAACCAGGTTTCTGATTTTAAAAGTTTTTATCGCTATGTTTAATGAAACTTTTAACTATATTGGCCTTATTAATTTTAAAGGTGCTAAAATATTATTTGGCCTTTCACCTATAATTCATTTTAGATCTTCATCCGCTTTTAGAATGTGCTAATGTTTATTAATTATATGTTTGATTTGTTTATAATGTTCATTAACCCCTTCAGGATGGAGTCAATAGTACACGATCTGATCAAAACAAAATGTAAACAAAAACTGCAATTTGCGCTATATATCTGTTCAACCGTAATTCGCCTCTTTCATATTAAGTGCACCCACACTTATATATAATTTTGTTCAGGAGAAACAGGGCCTTAATTTCACATGAACTGTTCATATGTGAAACATAATTTATTATGAATAAAATAAAAAAAACTGAGAAATTTACATTTTTTTAAAAAGATTTTAATTCCGCCTAACATTTTAGTTGTAAATGTCATAATACTGTTAGCTTTAACTGCATAAAGAGCACATATTTGGATTCAGCAAAGTCTCACGAGTACAACAGTAGCCCCCATTTTTTATAGTGTTTTGGAAAGCTAAAGGGTCAAATATAGCACATTCCATTTTTCAGGTTTTTCACATTGAAATTTGCTAGATTAGTAATGTTACCTTTGAGACTGGGCGGTAGCCCAGGAATGAGATTTACCCCCATGATGGCATACCATTCGCAAAAGTAGACTACCCAAGGTATTGCAAGTGGGGTATGTCCAGTCTTTTGTAGTAGCCACTTAGTCACAAACACTGTTACCATTTTGAAACACTAATGTTTGTGTTCGGCGAAGTCTCCTGAGTAAAACAGTACCCCCCATGTACAGGTTTTATGGTGTGTTGGAAAGTTACAGGGTTAAATAGAGTGCTTGCAATTCAAATTCTCTGCACTTTCTGTCTGGGTTGTCAGGCATGTCAATCACATTTTAATTAATTAAATCCCATAATTATGTTAAAAGATTACTTAAATATACCTGTAGAATTTTAATATATATACATATATATGTATTTAAAGTCTACGTGTACACTTATGTAGTTATTTATTTAATTATATATATTTATGTGTATATTTGCGGTTATTTGTATTTTGTAGATATATATATATATATATATATATATATATATATATATATATAATGTCATTCTAAGTATATTTTGTTACCAATATATATATATATATGACAAAATACAGTTAGAATGAAATTACATATGTATATATAATTTGTTTAAAATTTTTTTTAAATATGTTACTTATTTACTTTATTATTTTATTAATTTATTATTGTAATTATACATGTATATATAAATCTAAAATATATATAGATGTATTATATATAAGATATATATATATATATATATATATATCTTATATATATGTAACGTCATTCTAAGTGTATTTTAATACTAATATATGTACTTACATTAATATTAAAATACATTACTTATGACGTTACATATATATAAGATGTATATGTATATAAATATATATATATATATATATATATACACACACACACATACACATTTATTTTAAAACATGTTTAATAATTTTTTTTACTTTCCCACCAGCAGGGGGACTGTCTGACATTTAAGACAGATCCCCAGCCAGCTATAGGGGGCCATGTGATCACTCTTTGAGAGCAATCACATGGCCCCCAGGGGCCTGATTTGCCAGGGGAGGGCTACCTGGGCTGTCAGGCAGTCCTCCCGAAGAGGGTCACGGCGGAGGTGAGTCGTTGGAGGCTCCTGGGGCTGAAAGTCATTATGTCATTCTATGCCAATGCAACGGCTTTAAAGCCCATTTAAATGGGGACGGCATAGAACGCCGTAATGGCGTTAAGGGGTTAAAATCTAAAACCATCTGTACATATCTATCCTCCATTTGTTGTATGTCTTTTTTATTTTTGTATTTAAGAACATTGTTTCTATCAAGACATTTCACCTGTAACATCTGTTTATTTAAAACGGTAGGATTATAATTTTTTTCTTTAAAATAGGAGGTTAACATGTTTGCTTGAGTGTCAAATTGATGTGGAGCTATACAATTTCTCAATAACTGTATGTTATGTTCTTTAGGTAAATTGTTAATCCAAGGTGCATAGTGACAGCTGGTTGTGTCAATATAACTAATGCTTCTCGCCAATAATATTTACCAGCAATATCTAAATATATCCAGTAATAATCCAATCGAAGAAATTAAGAATAAATTTGAGAACTACATCGAAAAGGGTGTGGAAAAAGGAATTCTGACAACAAACGAGGCAAAATATTTATCCACCCCACATCCAAAAACACCAGCATACTACCACCTCCCCAAGGTACACAAAAACAAAGAAAATCCACCTGGCAGGCCCATTATATCGGGTATAGATTCTATTTCAGCTAAAGTATCGTAATATCTAGATAACCTATTACAGCCAATGGTAACCCGCAATCCCGCGTACTTGAAAGACACGATACATATTCTAAAATTAATAGAAGAACATGGAAAGATGGCAGCTTCTTAGTCACATGTGACGTGACTTCTCTCTATAGTATCATATCTCACGAAATAGGATTAAAAGCTGTGCAATATTTTTTAAAGAATTTCAATTTTAAAGATGAACAAGTTGCATATATTTTGGAGGGTATTCACTTGATTTTAACCAACAATTTCTTTTGGTTCCAAGATGTTTTTTTATCTTCAGATCAGGGGGACGGCGATTAGCACCAAGTTCGCCCCAAGTTACGCCAACTTGTTTATGGCGTACTGGGAGGAACAGTTTATATACCAAGGACATCCTCGGGGGGCGAACTTGGTGTGCTATCGCCGTTTCATAGATGATATATTTTTTATTTGGACAGGCACCACCACAGATCTAGATTCTTTTATAACATATTTAAACAATAATGAATGGAACATTATTTTATCTGCACAAACAAGCACAGTAGGAATAATTTTTTTAGACCTGGACATCAATATAATGGATTCACGTATCACCACCAAAAATCATTTTAAAGAAGTGGACACAAACGGATATATTAGAAAAGAAAGCTGTCATCACACACCATGATTAACTAATGCCCCTAAAGGGTCATTTTTTAAGAATAAGACGAAATTGCTCAAATGATCAGGATTACAGAGTACAGGCAGGTAGGATAAAAACTCAATTTTTGGAAAAAGGTTATGATGAAACTAAACTCCAATCAACCTTAGAAGAAGTCCTTATGATACCGAGAAAGACCTCTTAATATATAAAGATAAGAAGAAAAATAATAAATGGAACAAAAATCGTACTCCATTTATTTGTAATTTTTGTGGAAATAACAGAAAAGTAAATAAAATCATAAATAGATATTGGCACATCTTACAAGATGACCCGATCCTCAAGAATATTTTACCAGAAAAACCCAAAATAATCTATAGAGGAGCAAAAAATAAAAATAAAAAGTGGTCTCTAACCACTTCAAAGAGGTTCATAACCAAAATCCTGAAGGATTGTTCTTCAGTGCAATTAAACTAGTTAAAAAAGATTGGAGAGGAGGAGATTACCCCCAAAAAAATTGGAATGGAGAAAATTAAATGTATTTTTAACTTTAACACTATGATCCCACAAGGGCTAAATCAAGATTTCAAATTACACCATTTTATAAATTATTATTTTGTGTTCACTTTAATAACCTATACAATATTGTGTTTTAAGTCCAACTATTGATACATTGATCGTATTGATTTTAATATCATTTATTTGAATATTCCATTGGGTTTTATCACATTCTTATTTTGATTTTATTGGAAAATGTTCTTTTACAATTAACCATATCATATTATACTTCTATTTAATTTTAATGAATGTAAATTGATTTAGTAACTATTGAAAGCCTTCATATCGATTCCCTTTGGAAATTAAATGTACCTCCATTAATGTGCTGAATACAATATCACTTATGTCTAGAACACAGATATACTTCGATCAGAGTCTCTATTGATAATGTATAAACAGCATTAAGAACTTTGGAATCCATGGTGGAACGCAAATGCATTCCAAATACACTGTTATGCAGTTTGTGTTAAATAAAGTTTCTTTCTTCCTATTCCTATGAGCCGAGACGCATACACGGTTCGCAACATAGAGGAGGCATATCTGGAAGTGACATCGCCGCTATGAGTGATGTTAGAACTCACGTTGCGTTCCATTATTCCAGAAATAGAACCCGGAAGTGAATAATGAGTGGTGGATTTAAAGAAAAGAAAGCCGGCGAGATTCATCACAACCAACTGAGGAAGCCTATTTTACTAGTCGAAACACGTTTTGGACATCTGTTTGCACTATATAGCCTATCCGGAATTTTATCTGGTACATTTTATTTATTTTACACTTTGTGAATTGTTTTTTTGGATATAATAAAGCACCTTCTTTGAAGACACTTCTTTGACCTGGTGTGTATGGATCTCTAAGCCGGTAAATACTGAGCACCTTGAAAGTAAGGAGTGGAAACCTTATTGGAAGAAGGATTTGGGCATCCTAGAATGGTCCATAGACACATACCATTAGAGTCATATGAGATTATGGCTCCAGGCTTGTGAGTGATACCACTTTTGTTTATTTGTTCAAACTGTATTGCACTATTGTTTCATATTTCTATTTTACAGAATATATATTGAACAGCTATTTAGGAGCTCCACCTTATGTATGTATGTATATCCAGTAATAACTCCATAAGATAGCATCCCATAGAGAAAGAGGCTATCACCATATTGCATATTCAAATATCCTTGAAAGTGAAATAAAAAAAAGAAAGTATTACAAATGCGTAATATATTCAGACCAATATTAATGGTCTAATTTTTTATTTAAGGAGGGGGGATATGTAGTAAATGGTGCTTTGAGCGAGCACTATATAGCCAGTTTGAGTCCTAAAAACCCCCGTGTGGAGTGAACTGCTACATCATATATTTGAATACATCTGTCATTATATTAGATATTATTGTGTCATTGTTACAAATCACTGTTATCCTATATTGTCATTGTATATGAAAGTTGCTATTTAATATCACATCCTTAGAAACTATTATTATTACTTGGCTGATTCCATTACAATTTGCTACCTGGACTGATACAGCCTTTTGAGTTGATTTCATAGGACTTTCTAGTTTCATCTAATTAATACAAAAAAATTCTACCATTTCAAGCACACCCACCAATTTATTCACCCACTAATTTTATCCTCTACATAAATTACTAACTCTAAAAAATTAATTTGGGTTTTACTGTGTTCACTAGTTAGGGTGATGTTCCTCGAGCTGTCATTTAAAAATCCTAACAGCTTAAGACTTTGTTCTTCCCCGTTCCAAATAAAAAAGATATCATCTATATATCTGCGATAGAGGACCAAGTTCACACAAAAGATTTCTCCCAGAAGGACATAAATAGATTGGCATAACTTGGTGCAAACTTGGTCCCCATCACATTCCCAACTAACTGTAAAAAAGATGAACCCTCAAACCAGAAAAAGTTGGTCTGCAAAATAATTTTAATACCCTCCAAAATAAAATCTCTTTGGTGCTCTGGGAATGAACTGCTTTGTAAAAAATATTCCACTGATTCACATCCTAAGTTATGTAATATGATTGTGTACAGACTATTCACATCACAAGTTACTAGGATACAATCATCTTCCCATGTTAATTCTTGTAATTCTCTAATTCTTTGTAATTTTTCTGTATTTTATGTGATATTGATATTTTATTAATCCACATTTTGTCTCCTTTTGATTATATTTAAATATTTGGGCAATTGCCCACACGTATTATGGACTGAGGAAGGCCCCATCCAGGGCTGAAACGCGGTTTGCTTTGAACTGGACATATTTTGGGACTTTTTCTGGCTGTATTTATATGTTACCTTCTGCATTTACACTGCTTTTATTGGTTATCATTGCAGTGTATTTACTTTACAATATACCTGCCTTATTTATTGTCCCTTTTCTTTTAATATAGTTTTAATAATATTTTTTCTCAATAAATTTGTATGAATACTCTCATCTTTGTGGACATTGTGTTCCTCATTGGGGTATATCGATAGCCTAGACAGGCACCCAAGGGCTACATATGTAGAGCCTGATACAGCTCCACCTTTGTGAGTGTTTTCTACATATTTTAATTTTGGTTGTTTATACTTTATGGAGAGCACTATGTATGCCTCATTTGTTTTACAGATGTGAATGGTATTGTGGATACCTACACTAGGTGGTATATTGATACATTATATACACTTTGTGTGTGTGATTTACTTTTTTTTATATTATCTTCTGATAAGCCAACCTTAATGCTCTACCTATCCAAATTGGCCTCTGTGTTTCAACTGGACTAGGTGGAGGCCTCCTAATGTAAGGAATGCACGGATTCACAATTTCCTCAATTCATGGAAGCCCTATATCCAACCTCGGGATCCTCAACATTAGGCTCTTATTGACAAAATGTTTTAGCTCACAAAGTCATAATGCAAACCATTCTTTGGAGACCATCACTAAAAACAATGTCCTATATTTAACAAATATGTGTCTGTAAAGTCTGCAAAATAAAATTAAATGTTGATTTACAGTCATCATGGAAGTTAGTGCCTTTATGTTGGCTCCCTGTCAATCACTGTTATAAGCTCTTTTTCTGTCACTGGACACAGTAAATACACGTGTAGAAACAGAAACATCTCAATGTATTGTGTGCTCTGGCTGTATCTAGACATAACTAGATTGTGATGTAAATTGCTATATATATATATATATATATATATATATATATATATTTTAAATATACAGAAAATGAAGCATCATGATAAAATGAAAATATAATAAATATTGGCAATTGCTCAGTATGAACAAAGGCTATTGAACATATATACAAAAAAGAAGGGTGAGATACAGCGCTAATTCTAAAGGCAGCTCGTCTATAGCATGGATAACCTAACAATCAAAAATGAGAGGACAAAAAAAAAGAAAAAGAAAAAAGAACAGGCTGCACCAAATACGAATGTTGCCTAAACAACTGTATGAACACAATATATCAATGTAAAATTGCTTAAATAAGAATATGGTATAAAAGTCCGAAAGAGAAAGTCATTATGGTACTAATATAAAACCTGCTGGAAATATTATTCTTGGAGGTCAATCTGTTGTCCTCCTTGATGAATAAATAATCAGGTCTTTTAGTAGGCATTTTCTTAAAGATGTCCGATATGAAATAGAAACATAAGACACCAATAGTGTAACCCAATATAAACAGTGTTCTACATAATGTAATGATAACATGTACACTCACAAGAGAGCCTCCAATCAGCTCTTAGATAAGGCTTTGAGCTGAACAATCCCCGCTCTTGGATAAAACTGAATATTCACGATACAGTTGGCATATGAAATAAATGGAATAAAATATAGTGCTTTCTGCTTTGAATAGTGGTACTAGAAAAAAAATTACAGTAAAATCTACTTACATTTTTGGGAGCATCATATGCTTTATGGAATCAGCATGGGTGGTATGATCCCCACCAAAGATATATGTAGGTAGACTTGGAGGAAAATGCCAATGTTTGGAAAGCTTCCTCTGCAGGTATGTAGGATCAAGATAAAATAAAAAAAAATTTAAAAAAAGGATTTTTTTTATGGTAAAAACCAATGTGTATTGTGATATACCACACAAACTAAATAAAAGCAAATATATTTAATCACAATGCATTTCACCCATAGGTTTTTTCAAATGATGATGAAAATATGATAATGATAATTTTATCACATGAAAAAGCCTATGGATGAAATGCGTTTTGATTGAATACAGGAACTTTTTTCTGATTTTATTTAGTATGAACTTTGGGATTTGTAATCCCTCAGAAAGTTCAGAATTGTCTCTGATGAAGTTCAAAAGTGGGATGAAACACGTAGGACTTAATTTATGATATGCTACACTCATCACTACTAACTTTCATGTAAGTGAATAAATTTGCATTGTGCACTTTACTTGACTGTTATCTTATTGGATTGCACTTTGTGTTTCTTCTCATCCATTGAGACATATAAAGCTCAAGATCTGGAGAAGATTTTCATCAATTACAATTGGAAGACTCTAATTTGAAATTGTGAGTGGCCAATTGGCTCTAATTCTAAACCACTACTTTGTTGCACAGTTCTGCACTATGTTGTACCATTTTTTTTCTGATAGGATACCCATAATTGAGGATATATTTGGGTTTCTCCAATCCAAGGGAAATTATCTTTTTAATTACCAACTTGCACTATTGTCACATAGACACTTTTCAACACTGTGAAATTAACCCATATATTTACTTTGAAAAATTATGCCTGCCTTTGCTTATTTGCATGTTAACCTGGGAACATTTCTGATTCTGTCACCAAGGGGGCCTCCTCAAACCTGAGACATATAAGTGATGCTGCACAACACACACACACACATATGTATATATGTGTGTGTATATATATATATATATATATATATATATATATATATATATACACATACATACATACATACACACACACACCGTATATACTCGAGTATTTTTTGTGCTGAAAAACCCCCACTCGACTTATACTCGAGTTAATGTCTGTATTATGGCAACTTACATTGCCATAATACAGACCAGGACCGCCGGGCTCATTACAAGCCCGACGGTCCTGTTGGGGGCTGGCAGAGAGCTGTTACTTACCTTTCCTGCAGCTCCTGTCAACTCCCTTCTCCCCTGTCAGCTCCACTGTAAATCTCGCGAGAGCCGCGGGGAACACTCCGCGCGGCCGCAAGACTTACAGTGGAGGAGAAGGGAGCTGACCGGAATGGAGGAGAGAGAAGGGAGCTGACAGGAGCTGCAGGAAAGGTAAGTAACAGCTCTCTGCCAGCCCCCCTCCTGCACAGCCCATCCACTGGACCACCAGGGAATGAGAGCCCCCCTCCATGGCCAACTAACAAGCAGGGAGGGGGGACGAAAATAAATATAAATAAAAAGTTAAATAAAAATATAATAAAAAAATATGAATAATATATATATATATATATATATATATATATATAAATAATAATATAATTAAAAAATAATAAAAATGCCCACCCCCCCACCAAGGCTCTGCATCACATACACACACTGCACTCATACACACACACACACTGCATTCATACAAACACACTGCATTATATACACACACACACACACTGCATTCGTTATATACACACACTGTAAATAAATATTCAATTAATATAATTTTTGGGGGATCTAATTTTATTTAGAAATTTACCAGTAGCTGCTGCATTTCCCACCCTAGTCTTATACTCGAGTCAATAAGTTTTCCCAGTTTTTTGGGGTAAAATTAGGGGTCTCGACTTATATTTGAGTCAACTTATACTCGAGTAAATATGGTATATATAAAATACAGAATCCAGCGCACTCGCTTATTCACTAAATAATGATTTCAAATCTTAGAGATAGTAATAGTTTTATTTAAAAACACCTCACCTAGGCAAAAAATGATGGGGGTTTAGTTACATTATATGATCATACATTGCATAAGCCTGCCAACTATGTCAAAGTACCCCACATTTGGCAGGTCCTATCCTAATAGCAGCCTAATGCTTGCTCTTATGAGATTAATCCACTTACTTGGGAAATGCTTCCTTACTGGGACTCTCTGCAAGTCAAGGCTAAATAGGGTTCTGGAATGAGGCACCTGTGATAGGGAGGGGTGCAAAACCAAGGAGCTGGCCTGGACTCCCCAATATACAAACAAAACCAAGAGCGCTGCACTCGCTTATTCACTAAACAATGGTTTTGAAAAGGAGTGCCTGGCGGTGGTGTGGGCCCTCAAAAAGCTGTAACCTTACTTGTATGGACAACCGTTTACCTTACTCACAGATCACAACAAATTTGGGGCACTGCGCATGCAATCTAATGTGCCACCAGATAGGAGTGGTGTGTTAAGTAGTACTATTCTTATCAGTTTAATCCCTGTTACGTCCCCTATCCGTTGATGTGGAGCAAGACGCAGCAGCAGAAGAGGACTCAGCCGAAGAGGTTATGGAAGAGGATGGAGTAGGAGGAGTAGAGGAGGTGGCAGCAGGCCTGTCTGCATGTCATGGTGGTGTCACCAACTCCTCTGCAGAGCCACGCATTCCATGCTTGGCAGCCATCAGCAGGTTTGCCCAATGCGCAGTGTAGGTGATATACCTGCCCTGACCATGCTTTGCAGACCAGGTATCAGTGGTCAGATGGACCCTTGTCCCAACACTGTGTGCCAGACATGCCATTATTTCCTTTTGCACAATCGAGTACAGGTTGGGGATTGCCTTTTGTGAAAAGAAATTTCGTCCGGGTACCAGTGAGTGAGTGGTGGCACTGGGCACAGTATCCACTGTGAGCCTGACACACCCGCTGGCAGACAACTAACTGCTATTCAATCTATAACAGTGAAAAAAGTTTTTTGTTTTTAAATGCGAGCTATTATGACACCAGATATGAGTGGCACTGTAAACTGGCAGAGTAAACGCTGTAGGGCTGACACACCCGCTTTGAGACAACTAACTGCTATTCAATCTATAACAGTGAAAAAAGTTTTTTGTTTTTAAATGCAAGCTATTGTGACACCAGATATGAGTGGCACTGTGAACTGGCAGAGTACACGTTGTAGGTCTGACACACCCGCTTGAGACAACTAACTGCTATTCAATCTATAACAGTGAAAAAAGATTTTTGGTTTTTAAATGCACGCTATTGTGACACCAGATAGTGAGTGGCACTGTAAACTGGCAGAGTACACACTGTAGGGCTGACACACCGCTTTGAGACAACTAACTGCTATTCAATCTATAACAGTGAAAAACGTTTTTTGTTTTTAAATGCAAGCTATTGTGACACCAGTGAGTGAGTGGTGGCACTGGGCACAGTATCCACTGTGAGCCTGACACACCCGCTTTAAGGACACTGACTGCTATTCAATCTATAACAGTGAAAAAGTTTTTTGTTTTAAATGCAAGCTATTGTGACACCAGATAGTGAGTGGTGGCACTGGGCACAGTATCCACTGTGAGCCTGACACACCCAGCAGTGGAGACAACTAACTGCTATTCAATCTATAACAGTGAAAAAAAGTTTTTGGGTTTTAAATGCAAGCTATTGTGACACCAGTGAGTGAGTGGTGGCACTGGGAACAGTATCCACTGTGAGCCTGACACACCCGCTTTGAGACAACTAACTGCTATTCAATCTATAACAGTGAAAAAAGTTTTTTGTTTTTAAATGCAAGCTATTGTGACACCAGTGAGTGAGTGGAGGCACTGGGCACAGTATCCACTGTGAGCCTGACACACCGCTTTAAGGACACTGACTGCTATTCAATCTATAACAGTGAAAAAAGTTTTTTGTTTTTAAATGCAAGCTATTGTGACACCAGTGAGTGAGTGGTGGCACTGACTGGGCAAATCGGCACAGTATCCACTGTGAGCCTGACACAGAAGCTGGCAGCAGTGGCAGACAACTAACTGCTATTCAATCTATAACAGTGAAAAAAGTTTTTTGTTTTTAAATGCAAGCTATTGTGACACCAGATATGAGTGGTGGCACTGACTGGGCAAATGGGCACAGTATCCACTGTGAGCCTGACACAGAAGCTGGCAGCAGTGACAGACAACTAACTGCAATTACATTACACAGAAAAAAAAAAAGAAAAAAAAAAGCAGACTGATGTTCTAGCCCTAAAAAGGGCTTTTTGGGGTGCTGTCCTTACAGTAGAGATCAGATGAGTCCTTCAGGACTGTAGTGGACACTGTATACCCTAACCTAGCTATGCACCTTTCCCTATCTAATCAACAGCAGCTACACTTTCCCTCCTCTCACTAAGCATGCAGCTTGAGAATGAATCTAAAATGGATGCTGTCCATTAGGTGGGAGGGTCTGCTAGGGAGGGTGTGCTGCTAATTGGCTGGAATGTGTCTGCTGACTGTGAGGTACAGGGTCAAAGTTTACTCAATGATGACGAATAGGGGGCGGATCGAACCGCGCATGTGTTCGCCGTCCGCGGCGGACGCGAACACGCTATGTTCGCCGGCGAACTGTTCGGTGCATCACTACTTCACAGCAATACAACTCAGTTATGTGCAGAGTGTATCAATGTATCACAGAGCTCCATAACAATACGACTCACAGTTATGTGCAAAGTGTATCAATGTATCATAATACTCCACAGCAATAATAATAACTCTCAGTAATGTGCAGCGTATATGAGTATCAGGGCCCTCCACACATAGGTTTAAGGAGATATCCCCACAGCAATACAACCTAAAGTAGCGTATAGTGTATATGAGTATATCACAGAGTTCAAAGCAATAAAATAAATATGTATGTGCACAGTATATGAATGTTTTACAGAGCTCAACTGAGTGAATGTGGAAAAATATGATGTGTTTGGTGTATAATTGTGGTGGTGTGTGTGATTGGTTGAATGTGATGTCTGTGGGGGTTGGCTGAGTGTGATATGTGGCTGGTTGTAATGTTGTGTTGGAGGTTGGTTGACCCTGCTTACATATGGGTGATGTCAATGTACATAGTATAATTAATTGCATGTTAAATAATTCTATGCATAAAAAAAATATCTTAAACTCCTGAATCATTCTCTGTTCCATGGCATGATATCAATATAATATTTCCCATGTGCCTAAGTAAAAACAAATATATTAAAAGAAAAATATGTGGTGTGTAAATATATGGTTATGGATGGGTGAATGTGATATTTTCAAAATAATATTATGTGTTAGATATGTGTAATCCATCAAACAAAACACTCTTCAAAACTCCAATGCCAATAAATTATTTTGTCCATCACTGTCACTAACCTCGACACCTTATCCTGCCCTGTGATCTTGTTCTCACAAAAAAAACACAGAGGTAATTATCTAGAAGTTATTTTTACACAGTGATTTGCTAATGAACTTGCTAATTGAATTGTACAAAATTTTGTAACTTATCTTTTTCTATTGAATTGAGAGATTGAGCAAGATTCTCAGTGTATAAATCTTGCTGATCACGAGCAAGAAGACACAATAATAATGGAATCTAGCCCATAATTATTTTATTATTTACCCATATCATATACATTTGTCTAAGAAGATAGAGGGTCTATTGATTAAATATATAGAGCTCAATGATCATTTGTAAACATCAAAGGATACTTTGTCAAAAAGAAGACCACATATTTGGTGACGAACTATATATACAAGTACTCTTGAGCACTTTATATTAATACATTGAGGATATAAAACAGCATGTACTGTCATACAGATCAGCGATTACAGTAACCAATGGTGAAAAGGACCCTGCTCAAATGAGCTCACAATCAAAGAGAAAGATGAACACAAGTGATACAAACATGTCAGAGGGGAGGAGAGGATGATGACTATGATGCCTGTACTTTGTTAATTGTGTGAGAGCAGTGAATGAGGCAGTGCAGAGTGGAAGGAACGAAAAAGTTGCATGTAAAAACATAAGTTGCGTGTGGGGATGGAAGGACTGTTATGATGCAAGAAGTAACCCAGGAAGACGTTATGCTTTCCTAAAGAGGCACAGTTTACTGATGTTAGGACTGCAAGCTAGGGTAGAGGGTTCCATAGAATATAGCAGCCATTGAGAAGAGCTACAGACAATAATTAGCACAGGGGAATCAAAAATAGGACAATAGAAGATTATTGGTGGAAATAGAGTTGTTAAGGGTTTTGTTTGTCAATGTCAGTAGTTTGAAATGGATCTTGAAAGATATGGGAAGCCAATATAAAGACCCTCAGAGAGGTGAGATGTGAGAGGAGCAGTAAGACATACAAACCTAGCAGCAACATTCATAACAGATTGGAGAGCAACTGTACGGGTATAGAGAAGGCAAATGAGGAGTATGTTGTCATAATCAAGACATGAAATGATGAACACATGGACAAGTGCCTTAGTAGCATTTTCTGTTAGATAGGGATATGTGAAATGTTTTCAAGATTAATGTTACATTATTTGGATTTAAATTTTATGGAGGGGGGATGAGGCCAGAGTTGAAAATTACATCACGACATCTTGGAGAGTTAGGATTATATGTGTTCCATTGACCTGAAGGGAAATAGACAAAGAAGGAGAAGGATTTATTTAAGAAGTTAAGATTTGCAAAGATTTAATTTTAGAAAATTAGAAAACAACCATTTAGAGATAGTGGAAAGGCAGTTGGATAGGAAGAGAGGTAGAGACACAGTGTACAGAGAAAACAAAAGGGGGCCCAGAACAAAGCCTTATGGTCCGCAACTGGTGGTGCCAGAAAATGATACACTAAATGAGCATTGATAGAGATAGGAAGGGAACCAGGGAAGGATAAAATAATGAAGACAAAGTTTGTGGCGGCTAGAAGTAGGAGCGAGTGCTCAACCGTGTCAATTGAAGCAAAGAGGTTGAGAAGAATTAAGAGAGAATAATGTCCTTTTAGTTCAGCAGTGTGCCATTAACTTTAGTAAGGTAGGCAGGGCAGTTTCAGTACAGTGAGGAGAGTGGAAACCAGGAGAAAGTTGGAATTTGGAAAATTACTAAGACGTTAGTAATTAGATTGTGAGGGATGTGAAATACTCTTGTTTGGCAAGGGAGAATGCAGCACTATAAGGATGAAGCATGAACTTGTAGTGGAGAAAGTTTGGTATAGTTTGAGACTTCCTTCAACAGTGTTCTGTATGGAAACAACTGTAGAGAAAACATTGGCATGGAGTGTGCCAGGATTGAATTTGTAGTTGCCACTTGGAGCAGGCTCTGATTGGAGCTGTCTATTTCAGGAAGGCAGAAGGAACAATGGCATCAAAGTTGATTACTTTAGAAAGACAGGGGAAAGAATACAAAGCATGATAACAGTTAACATTGTTTCACTCCATGAAACAGCAGGAAGCATCATCTGAAACTAAAATCACAGGGCTTAGGGGACAAGGGCACTGCACCCAGACCACTTTAATGGCATGAAGTGGACTGGTTTTCTATGGTGCCCTTTTAATCTATCCAATACCTAATGTTGTTCCATATATTTTGCTAATTTATTTAAACTTTATATAAGCTCCAGTGTATATATATATATAATATATATTTACCTAATTTATCTAAACTTTATACAAGCTCCAATATATATATATATATATATATATATATATATATATACGGGATTCTTTATACAAGCTCCAGTGTATATATATATATACACTGGAGCTTGTATAAAGTTTAGATAAATTAGCAAAATATATGGAACAACATTATGTATTGGATAATTGGATAGATTAACCCCTTAAGGACACATGACATGTGTGACATGTCATGATTCCCTTTTATTCCAGAAGTTTGGTCCTTGATGGGGTTAAAGGGGCACCATAAACAACCAGACCACTTCATGCCATTGAAGTGGTCTGGGTGCAGTGTCCTTGTCCCCTAAGCCCTGTGATTGAAAACATTTTTAGTTTCAGAAATCTATTGATCTATTTATATATTGTGCTCAAGGGATGATAAATGGAAGGAAAAATATATGTTGTTAAAGAGAGAGAATACCGTATGAGAGAAGAGTAGATTGGGAGCTTTTGTACAAACAATAGTTCTTAGTAGTGAAAAGTGAAAAGCAAAACTGAAAGCCAGGAAGGAGTAAGAATGAATAATGAACTGTAAACAACACATGTGATATCCAAGTAGTGTAACAAGCTAAGGCTAAAAGCTATAGACCTTAATCCTGCAATCAGGGGTAATTATATCATAAAATAGAATCTTGGGTTGGATGGGTGGGTACATTGACGGAGGTTATATTGGGAAGTGAACATGTTGAAAGGTGTATTCCATGGGACACTGTGGCTCAAATTGAGAGACAAATGAGGCTCAAATAAGTGCAATTTGCATAGTGGGTGTTCATATGGGTATTCATGACATATATATACATATGAAGCTAAATTAGCTTTTCTAATGCATAACATATTCAACTCTACCATTCTGCATGTAGATGATATTCAGATATAGAGATCCACAGTTTGGTATCATGACAGAAGTGAATTGAAAGGACACTTTTAAACTTTGTTATACCTAAGTTGAGAATCTACATCGACATTTTTTCTTTCTGTTAACAAGATGAAGAAATGCTGGTCCAGTTTATTATTAAATTCATCCCATAGTCTATTCAGCATGGCTTGTTTGATTGTATCATGCATGGAATGACATGTTGTGATACGACATTGTAAAATGTGTTTTATTTGAAAAAATCCAATTTGTCTGTCACATTATTTCACTGATCAGATGTTCTCAACCGCCTGCCTTTTTAAATCTGTCATAGTAGAAGAGAATATGCTTTATGTTAAATAGATACGGAATGGAATTCCTCTCTTATTGTGCCCTATTCTTAATATGTGGAACTTGGAAAAGTTAATTCCTAAACTGTTACAAGAATTTTAGGAAACGTGTCTGTAATTTATATGTATGGAACATCTGCTCTCTTGATGTTTGGACATTCATATTTGCAGGATTATTCACACAACTTTGAATTCTAGTGAACTGTTTAGTAAAATGTAGGAAAAAACCTCTCAGTTATATGTCACAAACTATGAATACTAATCCAAAGTTACCCCCCTTACACAGAGGGATGTGTGTAACAATAAGTGCTTAAACGTGAATAAAAACATTTACAAGCAGCTCTATAAACCTGTGTGGAAATATCCTCTTTTCCACAAGACAATAATATGAATTACAGTGCAGTGTAAGTGAAAAAGACCTACAATTATAAGTGGAGCGCTAAAACAGATATAAAGTTTACCAAGCATAACTTGATTCCTCATGTTCAAGGGCATAAAAAACAAAAGGTACAATATAGTGCAGATGGTATTTTAAAAGTGCAATCCAATGAATAATATAGCAGACAGAACACTCACATATTAAGAAGCCTGTATATAAATACTGGCTCCGTATTTAGGCCTGTGTGCTTATTTTGGTAGCACCACCCTTCCGCTTCGGCTTCGAGTAGTTCTCATATATAAAACATAAAGGGAGAGCGAACCAATGTGCAGACTGTAGCAGTAAAGTTAACGAGTATAAAATAGTAAATGTGGTGCTCACCTGGTCCTGAGCCTATAGGCCCCGACTCCGAGGTGTATAGGTATAGTGCCAATTTAAATAGGGATGGCACTGTCCATATGGAGACTCCTGGAAGCTCCAAGAAAGGACTTGAGCAGGATAGCTTGAGTAAATTAACAAAATTTATTGGTATACAATAACAAATAAAGAATAAAAAAATAGAAAAGTCCTTCAAAATGGCCAATACACGTTTGACTCTCAATAGAGCTTCCTCAGTCAGCTGTAGTGATGGTTCTCTGAATCCTCCATTTTAAATGTCCTTAATGTCCTTCTCCTTTAATGATCCCAATACAGTTCGTCCAATCACAGTGATGAATAGTTATTTTCCATGTGTAGGGTGGATGGTGTGTTCTGTAAACTGTAATGTTAATTGGCCGAATTTTCAGCGCTTTTATTTACTTGTAATATCATTGGTGGGCAGTGGTGGTTGGCAGAAGTGTCAGGAGCTCACCGGGATGGTTGGCAGAAGTGACGTCACGGACCTCCGTGAACGTCATCTGGCCGCCACCCAGAAGTAACTCCCAGACAATCCAACTCTGCTGCACGAGTATCGTGCATCCGGTCATAGGAAGGGGACTCTAATGGGTGGAAGGGGGTGAATCCTCTGAAAAGATGATATGTATGCACATCGGCTCATCCCGCCCTTTGGGCGTGCCGATATGCTTGCATACTCCTCCTCTCTCCAACACAGCGCACGGTCGTGAAAAAGCATTAACAAATATGGAAAAAGGGGGACATAATACAGTGAATGAATAGTGGAGGAAAAAAAGGGGGGGAAAGAAGGGAAACATATGATTAAAACTTAAACTTATGTTTATAGAGTTTTAATGTGATGTCCATATTGTATATCTATGTAAAGTGACATTACTGTGCATAAAGTGCATTTTATGTATAGTGTCTATTTAAAGAGATATAATAGTGGTTGTATTAAGTGTTAAATTTAGATTATTACATGCAAAGATGGGTATCCTGATGGATATATTTTAGTGTATCCAATAAAATCAATATTAAATTAATGTTGATAGGATATTAGTAATAAAGTGGTGATAATAAATTATTAACGATAAACAACAAATTTTAAATTTAAAATGTAATAAATTTGGGATGGGGTTAAAACAAGATGTTAAAGGATGACATATATAAAGTGTGCTTATCTAAAATAATACATTTTGTTATTTTACTCAAGATATCCTGCTCAAGTCCTTTCTTGGAGCCTCCAGGAATCTCCATATGGGCAGTGCCATCCCTATGTAAATTGGCACTATACCTATAGGCTCAGGACCAGGTGAGCACCAAATTTACTATTTTATACTTGTTTACTTTACTGTTACAGTCTGCACATTGGTTCACTATCCCTTTATGTTTTATCTATGAGAACTACTCCAAGCCGAAGCGGAAGGGTGGTGCTACCAAAATAAGCACACTGGCCTAAGTACGGAGCCAGTATTTATACACAGGCTCCTTAAAATGTGAGTGTTCTGTATGCTATATTATTCATTAGATTGCACTTTTAAAATACCATCTGCACTATATTGTACCTTTTGTTTTTTTATGCCCTTGGACATGTACTCCACACCATACTACTGAATCAAGTTACGCTTGGTAAGCTTTATATCTGTTTTAGCGCACCACTTATAGGTGTAGGTCTTTTTCACTTACACCGCACTGTAATTCATATGTCACAAACTGGTTGATTTAATATTTGCACATTTCATTAAACTATCAAGAAGAGGATAAAATCAATTTTGAAACCCAATCTAAAGGTGCTAAATAAGCTCTGTAGAAAAATAGGTCTAGTAATACTACAACTATTTGCAACTATTGCAACTTGTAAAGGATCCCTGCATACGTGCAGCGATGATCCTTGCAGCTTCTCCCGAAATCCCGCTGGAACAGAGTGATTATAGCTTCCAATTCCCCAAACATGAGTCGAGACTTCATGAAGGGGTAAAACGATCTGATTTACTGTGGGCTACCCGCCCGGTATTTTATGCAGGTCTTCCACCTGGTGGACACTCCCCTAGGGGACCAGATGGAAGACTGGGACAGAAGTAATACAGTAGCCAATCACAGTGGCTATAGGATAAACACTCCCCTTTACACAATTCACTCCTTCTTTCCCATCCTGGAGATAATTAGATTAAGGTAGCAAAGAGGGCTGTAATTATCTCCAGAAGTAAAGAAACATGCCTTTTTATATTTAGCAAAACAGAATAAAAATACATAACTTTCTTTTTATATAACATAAACTTTAAGTTCCACACATCCCCAGATAGCTTGGATCTGAGTGCATATTCTAGGCGAATAGCGCTCAGATCCCACGAACACAGGTCCCAGAATCGTCGACTGAAGTTTGGCTGTCCTTGGCCATTCGTGTATTTGTAACCGATTGCCAGTCCTCTATTATAGCTATCTGGGGTCAGCCACGTTCGCATACTTTAATGCGCGAATGAACTATTATCCCTTCCTTCGAATGGTTCCACCGTATGAACGAGGATGGGTGAAGGTAGCAGCGGCGTTCGACAAAATAGGTCGCTGAAATCAGTTCCAGGGAATCCTCGCCATTTGCCGCTGCGCGTTCGACAAAACCAAAATGGCGATTGCCACGTGTTCGGGAGGTGAACGCGGACCACCCGCTATACCAATTAGTTTGTGGTTAACCGCAACAGTCAGGGTGGTCAATGAGCGCCACACGACCTCAGTGGGAGGTCGGTGGTTCGGTAGTTTGTTCGCCTTATTTGACAATTTCACAAAATCCTATGGTAATGTTCCAAATAACCGAACAGGCTTGTTCGTGACGGCTGTGAATAGGGGATTTCGTTACACAACTATGTTTAGGTCAGACATCAAAAATAAATATGTAAATGTTTGCACAGTGCTGGAATTCATAACCAAGATCATCATCACATCATTCTAATAGGCCCCCAAGCCCTAATGTCATCCATAAATCTGGGATCCTTTTTTTAATAGTATTGTGACACTGACCCTTGTTCCAAAAAAGTTAACCACAAATGCTGTCAATCCTTTCAAATTATGTTTGGCACACTTTTTACTCCCCTATTCAACTCCCTTTGCATGTCATCCCATTACCTATACCCAGAGTAAGGTAGAATTAATTTAGAATAGTCTTAGCTGTTGAATGTCAATATATTATGGGAGAGAGCACATAGGGACCCACAGGGCTGCCATCAAATTTTTTTTGGGGCCCCTGACACAGTTCAAAGTCTGGGCCCCCCGGACCTGCCCCAGAGTCTGCCCACGGGGCCCATTCTGAGTCCGCCCACAAGGATGCTCTGTCTGTGTGGTGTGTAAAATGGATACAGAGTGCACATTTGAATAATGGATGTAGTTTTGTGTGTTTTAGATAAAGTGTGTGTTTGTTAGTGAATGCAGAGTGTGTTTGTGTTGTAGTTTTAGTGTGTGTATGGTGAATGCTGTGTGTGTTTGTGTTGTGGTTTTAGTTTGTGTATGGTGAATGCAGTGCGTGTTTGTGTTGTGGTTTTAGTGTGTGTATGGTAAATGCAGTGTGTGTTTGTGTTGTGGTTTTAGTGTGTGTATGGTGAATGCAGAGTGTGTTTGTGCTGTGGTTTTAGTGTGTGTATGGTAAATGTAGTGTGTGTTTGTGTTGTGGTTTTAGTGTGTGTATGGTGAATGCAGTGTGTGTTTGTGTTGTGGTTTTAGTGTGTGTATGGTGAATGCAGTGTGTGTTTGTGTTGTGGTTTTAGTGTGTGTATGGTGAATGCAGTATGTGTTGTAGTTTTAGTGTGTTTATGGTGAATGCAGTGTGTGTTTGTGTTGTGGTTTTAGTGTGTGTATGGTGAATGCAGTGTGTGTTTGTGTTGTGGTTTTAGTGTGTGTAAAATAGGGGGCTGCATGGGGGGGAGTCTTTTTGTATATGACTCACATTTATTTGACACACTATTTTATTCCCCTCTCCCTGCTTCTTACCTGACTAGGGACAGGGGAGATTGCATCCCTGGTGGTCTGGTGGAGGAAGTCAGCCGCTGTACAATGCAGACGGGGGCCAGCCAGCACCATCTAAACTCTCCAGCAGCTCGTGCCTGTAACTCTCGCGAGCTGTGCCTGTTTGTTGCGCGGAGCGTTGCCATGGTAACCCGTGACAACCCTCTGCTGGCCGCTGAGCTTGCGAAAGTTACAGGCACAGGAGCTGCTGGAGAGTTAAGATGGTGCTGGCCCCCGCCTGCATTGTACAGTTAGCCGGGGCCCGAGGTGAACAAATAGCGATAATCGCTATCTATATGTGCACATATGAAATGTGGGGCCCGGGACTCCCAGAGCAGTCTGGGCCCCCCAGGACCGCCGGCCCATGACAACCGTTATGGTTGTCATGCCCTGATGACGGCCCTGGGGACCCATGATGAGAGACTAATGTTTCTAGACAACCCTCCTTGCAACAGCAGGTTCTCTGCAGGACATTCCACAGTTAAACAGAGTTTTTTCCCAGAGAGAGAATCGATGAGATTCCACTGTATATCAAAGTCTTACTCATTAGTGGTCAGTTGCTGTTAAAGGCACACTATACTGTCAGGATTACAAATGTGCATTCCTGACAGCATCGTTGTAATAACTATTTAAGCACCTGGCTCCCCCTCCACTGCCTTTAACAGGTAATTTTACTCACCTTTTATTCCAGAACCACATGGGTCTTGTTACAACTGGCTTCACCCTGCTCTGCCTCCGTGGCTGAGATTCTCAAACTAGATGATCTCAGCCAATCCAATGCTTCCCATAGGAAAGTATTAAGAAGCTAATGCGCATTAATGGCAAAACGCAGCACAGGGCCAGTCAGTACCTCCTAATAGAGATGAGTTGAATCAATGCATCTCAATGGGGAATGTTCAGCATCGTCATGCAGAGCTCTGTGCAGCACTAACCCAGGAAGCACTTCTAGTGGCCGTCTATTTGTTGAAAAGACAGTGTTTACATTAAAAAGCCTGCAGAGACATACTACACACACCAGAACTACATTAAGCTGTAGTTGTTCTGGTGACTATAGTGTCCCTTTAAAGAGCACCAACTACTTGGCACAAATAGCATTGAGGCCAAACTCACCGCAAGGACATCCTGTGTCTATGGGCCAAGTGCTACAAGCTTCATTTCCTCGATGTTCTGCTGTGGACTTTGATCTAATGATATAATGTTAAAATAAAATGCATTGACCTAATGTCCTATACTGCTCTGCTTGGAGCCAACAGCTATAACATGAAAGGGTTGACAATATTTGACCTTGGAACAAGTACAAACTAGTGGCCTTTTTGACATACAAAGATACAGTCATGGGAAAGAGAAAGTACACCCACCTTGAATTCTATGGTTTTACATTTCAGGACATAATAATAATCATCTGTTCCTTATAAGGTCTTAAAATTAGGTAAATACAACCTCAGATGAAAAACAACACATGACATATTACACAGTGTCATGAGTTATTTAACAAGAATAAAGCCAAAATGGAGAAGCTATGTACGAATATTGAAGTACACCCTTACAGCTTACACAGGAATTAAGAGGCTAAATAGCAGACAGGTGCTGCTAATTAAATGCAATACATTGATTGATCATCAGCAGATGTATAAAAGTTGAAGTTTTAGTAGTTAACACAATGCCAAGGAGGAAAAACAACAGTAACGATCTTATAGAAGCAATTGTTGCTGCCCATCAAACAGGGAAGGGCTATAAGGCCATTTTCAAAAATGTAAGCAAATTTACCCCAAGGTCAGACCGTGCAATGCTCAGTGAAATTACAAAAAAAAACGGGAGAGTTACATCTAAGACTCTACAGGCATAGTTAGCATGTTAAATGTTAAAAATCATGATAGTACAATTAGAAAAATACTGAACAAGTAATATGGATTATTTCTCTCTAAACATAACCTGGCAGCACTGGTTAGGTTTGCAAAGTTGCATCTGAACAAACCACAAGGCTTCTGAACAATGTCCTTTGGACAGACAAGACCAAAGTGGAGATATGGGACCATAATGCACAGCGCCATGTTTAAATATGTTACTTCCCCTTTAAGGGGCCAAAGACAAGAAAGGTGCATGCCCCCTAGCTTGTCACTGTGTGCGTGCGGGCATCCGCAATGTCGGACGAAAACATGGACTGCGGGACCGGAGCGGCGCAGGCTGAAAGGAGGTATGACAGATTGTTACTGTGGGTTACCATGGCAACACTCAGAAACTAAGGGTCCGTAGCTGGCAAGAGTCACTACAGGTGGTCTGAGGGGGGAAAGGAGCTCTAAACACACTTGATTACCAGGGGGCTCTAAACACACTTGTCCCCATCCTTCTGGTTTCCCCAATGGTAACTAGAGGGAGGAGGAATTAAGCTTTTTTTTAATTAAAATTTTAAAACAAATATGTATATATACACATATGTCTGGAAATATTTGGACACTGATACAATTTTCATAATTATGGCTCTATACGGCACCAGAATGGATTTAAAAATGAAACAACCAAGATGCAATTGAAGTGCAGACTTTCAGCTTTAATTCAAGGGGTTGAACAAAATATTGTATGAAATGTTTAGGAATTGCAATGATTTTCATACACAGTCCCCTTTTTTCAGGGGCTCAAATGTAATTACACAAATTAACACAATCATTAATAAAATGTCAATTTTTAATACTTTGTCGAGAATCCATTGCAGGCAATGACTTCATAAAGTTTGGAATGCATGGACATTGCAAAACTCTGGGTTTCCTCCTTCACATAAACCAGCACAGACATACAGACACACTCTCGAGGCGAGAGAGCACTGATGTTCCTGCTTTTCTACACTGCTCTTTCACATGCAATGCACTGATGCCAGAAGATATAATTTCACTCTGGCCCCGACAGCACTAAATGTGTGTATGACAGTGAGTTTGTGTATCTTCCAATAAGTGTGTGTCTGTCCATGAGTGTGTGTTTGTCAGTGAGAGTGTGTGTCTGTCACTGAGTGTGGTTATTTGTCATTGTGGGTGTCAAATCATTGAGAGTGTTTGTGTGTCTCTGTGAGTATGTTAGTTAGTGCGTATTTGTCAGTGTGACTCAAATCAGTGAATGAGTCTGTGTGTCAGTGTGCGTCCAAAAAAAGAGAGTATGTTTCTGTCAGTGAGTGTGCATTTTTTTTCTTTCAGTGCGTGTGTGTGTGTCAGTATGAGCCTGTGTCAGTGAGTGTGTCAAATCAGTGAGTGTGTGACTGTCAGTGATTGTCAGTGAGTGAGTGTGTGTCTGTCTGTCAGTGAGTGTCAAATCAGAGAGTGTTTGTCTGTCAGTAAGTATGTGTGTGTGCATGTCAGTGAGTCTGTGTATGTCAGTGTATGTGTATATGAGAGTATATGTCTGTCAGTGAGCGTATGTCAACAAGTGGCTGTCAGTGAGAATGTTTGTGTCTGTCAGTGAAAGTGTGTGTTGGTTAAACAGTGTGTGTGCCAATGACTGCATGTCTGTCATTGGGTGTGTTTCAGTGAGTAAATGTCAGTGTATGTGTATAAGTGAGAGCGTAAGGGGGCTCTTCTCTGATTCTTGCACTTTGGCCCTGTAATTCCTAGTTATACCCCTGAGAATAAGGATTACAAAGAGTGATGGGAGAATACGAAGGGGGTGATGTAAGTTAGGAGGGATATGGAACAATGGATTTGAGTGATGTGAGGACAAGTAGGGAGGGATTGGAATGATGGTAGGCTAAGTAAGGAGAGAATGAAGTGATGGGTACCTAAGGAAGAATGGTAGTATGAAGGTAAATGGAGCGATAGGGAGGATTTAAGTGCTGGAAGGACATGGATGTGATTGGAGTGATAGAGAAGAATGGGAGTGATGTGATCATGCAGCTATAAGAAAATTATGTTGAGAAAGGAAGGGAGTGATGTGAGGGCTGGAAGAGAGTAATGGGAGTGCAGGTGATTTAAAGTGATTGTAGCAAAGAGAAATTTTAGCCCTACTATTAGTGGAACAGAAGTGCAGAAAGAGTACAAGAAGTTAGACTGACCTTGTGATGTCACATCCCTCTTCCCACTACAAGCTTAATTCATTAGGATGATTTCTCAGAGAGCAGTGACATGCTTGGATATTGCCTGTCACTACCCCTGTGCTATGCCACACACAATAAGGATGATAAATAGTGGACAACTATGGGGCCACGCTTCTTCACCTGCTTCTGATTACATCAATCAGTGTCAAACTGGGAAAAGAAATGTAAAAATAATGGCAGCACATAGGTTGCTCATGGGCACCCTCTCAGCCGTGTCACCACATCCCTATCACTCTTGCTGCCTTGAGGCCGTGGCCTTATGGCAAATTAATCTTGCTACTGCCTCCCGTCTGCAGCATTCTACCATCAAGCATCACAACATACCTTCTGCTCTTTTTTTTTATATTCATTATTTTTGTAGTGCATAAATAAACTTACAAGCTTATAAGAACGTTTTACATGAGTATGCACAAAAAGTTGAACTTTTTTATATAAATGACATGCTGAACAGATGTCTAGAGTCATAAGACTATGCAGAGACACTATCATGTTAGGGATTCTAGACATTGTGAGGGAAAGCTCATCTTATTTAGTAATGAACATGTTTGACTAAGACAAAATATATGAGATTAAGTGTTCCACCCCAGAGGTAAGATTCATCCAGGAACTAAGCACTCCATTCAACCTATGCCCTTCATGGGCCCGATGTGGTCCCCTCAGATGGTGCTAGTCTGCAGGCCCAGTAGTACAGAGATTTGCTGTAAGCCCAGCATTGTCAGGCTGCTTCCCTTCTGCCCATCATCCTGATATGGATTTTCCCCGACTTGTCTGTCGCCTGTGCAGCACTGGTGTCGGCTTGGTGAGCTGATGCGATCTCCGCCATCTCCGATGCACATTGCTAATGGTGATTTTTGCCAGTCTACGTGGGATGCAGCATATAGGAAACACCCCTTCTTGATCAGCTTGTGGAGCAGGTAAGTTCATTATTGAGGTCAACTTTACCCTAAAAGCATGAAAAATTGCATCCAGGCGTTCAAAGGTGGAGGACATTTCTCCAGTATGTGCAGGACATGTGGCGTCCCCCATCTTGGGCATACCAGGTTCCAGATAGTCAATAAAAGAAAAGGGGTGAAGGTAATTAGCGCTCACAGAAAAAAAACAAAACATTACCTTTTACATATAGAGATGAATAAGGCTTCTAGTAACCTGATAACCTACAAATAGATACATACAATAGACATAGTGTAATCTGTATATACAGAGATAGTAGAAAAGGAAATATGTACATCAAACTCACAATTTCCAGAGCCTTTTTTTTAAAAGTTGGCTCTAAACTTTGTCGAGCATATCGTCTCTTTTGAGACACAGAATGGTCCTCAGGAACTCGGAGCTGATGATGTGACAAAACAGTCCTCAGGAGCTTCTAAATGGTAAAATAGCAGCAGACTCCAGCATGAATATTTCAAAAATATAAATTTATTTCACCAAATAAAAGTGTATAAAAATTTATAAAATACATGAATTATTATTGTGCAATAATTCATGTATTTTATACATTTTTATACACTTTTATTTGGTGAAATAAATTTATATTTTTGAAATATTCATGCTGGAGTCTGCTGCTATTTTACCATTTAGAAGCTCCTGAGGACTGTTTTGTCACATCATCAGCTCCGAGTTCCTGAGGACCATTCTGTGTCTCAAAAGAGACGATATGCTCGACAAAGTTTAGAGCCAACTTTTAAAAAAAAGGCTCTGGAAATTGTGAGTTTGATGTACATATTTCCTTTTCTACTATCTCTGTATATACAAATTACACTATGTCTATTGTATGTATCTATTTGTAGGTTATCAGGTTACTAGAAGCCTTATTCATCTCTATATGTACGAGGTAATGTTTTGTTTTTTTTTCTTTCTGTGAGCGCTAATTACCTTCACCCCTTTTCTTTTATTATCACGTTTTAAGTGTAATAGGTGCCACTACACTTGGGTAATTTTTGGCTGCACCAGGTTATAAGAATTTTAAGCGCCGTGGTCCTTTTTTCAGTTTTTTCTGTCCAGATAGTCAATGCCTGCAGTGCTACATTCCATCTTTAAGACGACCGGAGAGCCTTGAGGGTGGGGACCGGGATTCAGTATGTGTCCTGCCCGTGCCGGATCAGGAGATCGGTCGCCTCTCCCTTTCACTGCACCAGCTAGGCCACAAAGAGAATGTTAGCCAAACGGCTGCCAAGGACTATGAGAGATGCTCTCAGGTCGGTCGGTTGGTTTGGAGATTTAGGTTACTAGTGCCCATCCCAGATTAAGGACTTAGAAAGCCGTTTGACAGGGCTATTTTGTATGTACAAGAGGAGCTCTCCAGAAATGCGTCCTGTCTCCGTTGCAGTTAGGCCCTGCCAACCTCCTCCGGCTGTTTAAAATCAGCAAAAAAAATTGTGAGGTTGCAGCCTATAACCCATGTATTCTATTTATTGGGGGGGAGGTGGGAAATTTACCCCCAACAACCCTTGATAGGCCTTTCATAGCATTCCATGATATTGTGTCTCATACTATTCTGCTGAAGATTTAGGGCTAGAACCTTGCATACTGCTCTGCATGGGACCAAGATAAAAAAAAAAACTGAGCATTTCATCCCCCTCTTTGCAGATAAAGAGCCTCTGAAAGACTTCATCTTTAGTACTCCCAAATTACTTCCCAGTATCTGGCTTTTATGCCATCAACTGAGTCAGAATTTAGTTGGGATATGAAAAAATGAATTTCAATTTGGGTGAGATTAAGAATACAATTAAAGGGATAAAAGGAAGGCACAAAATGAAGAGAGAGGTTGTTGGACATAAAGACTAAAAGGAAAATTTGCCTTCTGATTCAAACAGTAAATCTGTATTAAATTTACAAATTTAAAACAACCAAATCCACTCTGCATTAACGTCACTTTGTAATATGCTAAAATAATGCTCTGCATTTGCACACACTTGCAGTGCACAAATATACACATATTCACAAACTACAGACAAACTACATATACACACAGGCTGCCATGGATCCAATTCATGGTTTTCCAATCCTCAGTCACAGTTAGAATGTAAGTTACAATGTAAGTCTTCATGGGGATCATGGCCAGAACTCCAAATAATTGGAACACTGCTCTTTCTGCTCATTAAACTCAATGTGTCAGCCAAGGGCCACTATGTTTGGTTCAGTTGACAGATCAGAAAGGTTTCCATATATGTCTCCATTTTCACGTACTATCTGGCGCAAACAGTGGACTGTTCTACAGCTCTTTATCAGTATTTTGTGAAAGGTAGTTACCTTCGGTATATCCTGAATAGCACACATCCAATGTGCTTTTATGGTAGGTCTTGGCAGTTCTTGCATTGTGTAGGCGTTGGTAGTTCTTGCATTGTGTATGTTACTACTTTTCATGAATTATTTGTAAGGAACTGCATTTCAGTATGTTTTTCTTTGCATCAGTTATTCGATCAGTATCTTACTGGATCAATCTAAAAAAGATAAACAACATGTACATAGCGTAATACTGTATAAAGAAGTTATATATCAGCAGTGATTAGGTAATGGGTCAGCCCTACAAAAAGGATTCCATTACTGTGGGGAATGTATGGGCTGTAGGAACTTTAAAAAGAAACCAAAACAAATAGATGTTTTTAAATCTAGAATTGGCTCTGCTAATTTTAAAATTAACTCGTTTATCCCCTGTCACACTAAAAATGTGGTGTATTTGCTCACGTGTCCTTGTGGACTCCAATATGTGGGGAAAACATCAAGAAATTTAAAAACAAGGATACGTGAACATATCTACAACATAAGGAGAGGTTTTTTGAAACATAATGTTTCCCTACACGTTTTTAATGTCAATGGTGGGGATCCTACTGGGCTCACATTTCATGGAATCCAGACTATTAAACCTCATTGGAGAGGAGGCCAGATCGAGTCCACTTTGAGCCGCTGTGAGATGAGGTGGATCTTTGATCTAGAAACCTTGGCTCCGTGCCCTGTATGTTTTTTATCTTTTATTTTTATTGTATTTTATTTGTAATAAATCTCTTCATACATTTACCCACTTGGCTACCTGAGTTGTGGTGTGATTGAAAGAGTACCTGGAGGAATTGGAAGTTAACTCCGCTGGAAAAAGCAGATTGCCTGACAAAATTTGAGGAGCAATTACAGTTAGAGCCTGCTATTTAAGGCTCCACAGATCGTGAGTGACCCATTACCTAATCACTGCTGATATATAACTTCTTTATACAGTATTACGCTATGTACATGTTGTTTATCTTTTTTAGATTGGTCCAGTAAGATACTGATCGAATAACTGATGTACTGATATAAGTATAATATTGTGATACTACTTTTTTGCACCCCCCTTCTTTCCTTTCTTTTTCACTTTTGATGTACTTATATAGTGCCTTTGGTGATTTATTTGGCACTTGGGGGTAGTTGCTGTTCTCATTTTTTAATAGCGCCAATCCACCTGTATATATTTCTTTAACAGGAAATATATTTTGTTTATTTATGTTTTTCTTTGGTATACATGGTATGGGTATACATAACAATTCATAATAATTTTTTATTATGTCTTTCTGTTATCCTTGTTCATTCTAGTGTATCCATACTCACTGAGTATTTCTATCAGCATAATTTTGCTTGATATTTAATATGAATTTAAAAGAAACTGAATATTTTCATGATTAATGCTCATGTTTTATTCTAAGGTCAAAAGGATCATTGATTACATGGTGTCATCGGACATCCAATATCCCCAATATTAAAGTCTGTTTAGTCTATTCACTAAGTCTATTTTGTTTATTCACTAAACATTAATTTAGGGTCTTGACCAGACCTGAAAATAAATAAATAATCTGAAGTAATCAATAACATTTTCCTATGGGACAACATATGGTTTAATGCCAGAGGAATCCTTTAAAACATCCTTTAAAATGCATTTCAAACTTCACCAACCTTCACCAAGTTTCTGAACATGGGATAAAAAAATAATATTTACCCCAATGAGATGTTAAAGTATTCAGTGAAATTTATAAGGTTTCAAAGTCAAATGGATCTTGGTGAATGTTGACAAAAATTTTAAACTAAACTGAAATTGCCCAGGGAATGGCCAAAATAGCAAAACTGGAGGAATCACATAAATCGGAGAATATTTCCAATTCAGTTACTCTTGAAATTCTCAGGTGTATTCCAGATAATCCCCAGTTTAGTGAATAAAACTGCAGATTTGCCAGAGTTAAAGGCATGTTTATCCACAGTACATTTACCATGGTCCCTGAATTCCAAAATAAAAGGATACAAAGGATGAACCCATTTCTCAGGATTATTTGTTTTTATCTAAGTTTACATTACCGATTTTTATGATGTAGGCCAGGGGTGCCCAAAAGGTAGAGCCCCAGATGTTGTAGAACTACAGCTTCCATGATGCTTTGTCATTCTAAAGCATTCTAAACACATGCAAAACCTCATGGGATTTGTCGATCTACAACATCTGAGGATCTACCTTTTGGGCATCCCTGATGTAGACACTTTAGTCGGTCAGCAAGATATAAAAATGCTTAGAGCTTCTGCCTTTTCAGTCCAATGGGAAGAACAACCCTGGTTTCCAATAGAAAACAAGGAAATCCCTCCTTTATTTTCTCCCAGTATCACATAGGTTAAGTGCTGAGTGCAACATCGAAGATAATGGGACAGATGTGATTTCTCAACGAGTTTTCATATTACACATTTCCTCCATTTCTCGGATATGTAATCTGATTTGTATGTCCCATTTTAGCATCACTGTAAGATTCTAATCCCCTCGCTGCCAGAGGTGCCACAATAAAGCAATGTAAAGTTAAGCATTACAGTCTCCTGTAACAGCACAATGGATTGATATACACTTGCCAAATAACTGCAGGACAACAGTGTGATAATGATCCAGTCTCTGTATTGAAATTCTATATGCGAAACTGGAAGCAGCATTAATATAGTACAGCAGAGTCTGACTCACTGTGGCTTTCATGATGCCAGGCATTTCTGCAGGTAATGGATTAATGAATTAACAGATATGGGGATATTTAATTGCTTAGAGATGAAGATACTCATAAATGTTTAACATCTTTATAACATGGCTTAGGCAAATCCCAGTATATTATGACACAAGTATAAATTAAGGAGATCAGTTAAGAAAGGATATGTATATATAATGTATTTAAACATGTGTTAACCTATTAAATGCCATGAATGTGCTACTTATTACATAACACATGTCCCCCCAACGGAATTTATTTATCTAGCAAAACCCTCTCCTCCCTAAACAGTGTCTCTGTCACGTTTATTCCAGATGAATTCTTCATCTTCTTCCTTTTCTTCACTATTATTTATTAATGTACCAGTGCATGCAGTTATTTATTGTATATAAATAGAAACTGCTACTTCTCCAAACTATCGCAGCTGCATATTGCACACCAATAATGCAGACACAGGATAAATGCTTCGCACCAGACTTGCTATTAAACAAAAACAACAACAACAAAAACAAGATGCTAATAATTAAAGTTTCCAATATGAATATATGTGTGCCCCCCCATTCTTTGACTTACTGATCTGGGGGGCTGTTTGTACATTGTGTCACAGGATTCTACTCCTGGAACACCCCGGACTAGAGAGAGACATCAGGCTGTGCCTGCCAAAACACACACACACACACACAGGAAGACTTGTGCTACTGTTTCCTAGAGGTAAGGCAATTAATCTCATGTAAAAGTCTCCTTGCTTTTCCAGATCGCTTGGTGCTGAATGGACAGCGCACTGACTTCCTGCAGCCTCGGATTTTGCGATGTTCATTATCCTAGTTTGTTTGCTGTGTCTCTCTTCGTTCCCTCCCATCTGCTCTCTCTGTCTCTTGTAAATCGGATCAAGCCTGATTCCCCTCACGTCAAACCACATGATCCCATAAAACATTCATCACCTCTCAATCCCTGATCCAGCTCCATAAAACATTCATCTTGGCTTTTTCCTCACACTGGCTTTCCATACAGTAAAGTAGGTAAAGGGGGAAAAAAAAGAACAACGTTATCAAGAACACAGCCCGGCAGGCACAGAGAGCATCTACTCCCCTGGCTATCCAGCACAAGGAGCTTGAGAGCTCACGATTAGCATCACTTCTCATTGTCAGGCTTCCCAACTAGCACTTTAGTGATTTAGTCCTGCTTTGGGGGACAATGAAGACCAACCCATGGATACTTTAAATGGATGGTGAATACAAATTGGAAGAATTTTCTCCATACCCCCAATAATTGATAGAAGGGGGTGGAATCACTAATGGGATATTTGCTTTGCACTATTTATAATTTTTTTTTTCTTGGGGAGAGGAAGTGTCAATAATTTTGCTGAAGTTTGAATTTCCTAAGGATTGTATATACATATATATATATTTATTTTTCTTTTTTTCACGTCTTGAGCCTGCGCATAAAGGGGGATATACATAAATATTTAAGAAATCCTAAAATGAGGAGAATGTTTAACACAGGTAAGTTGTTAGATGTTAATGATTTGGCATGTTGATGATTGTATAAGAAATGTTTAAATACTGATTATAAATAGCCTCTGAAAATGTATTTTATAACAGTTTTTTATTTTTGTTAATTATCTTAGCAATATTAATTCTTTTTCTGGACAAATCTTAATGGAATGTTTGGAACCTCAATTGCATAACCTGGTTTTGGGATGCGTACAATAGAACACAGAATTAATGTGACTTGCTTTATTTCTGAATGTATATACTTTTTTTATAGCACTGTAAAGAGGCTTAGAAGTGGTTTAATTATGTGAGAGATGTATTTTGCAATATGCCTCTTTCAGCAATTGATGAATAACACCCTGCTTTGGTTTTAGTGACTGTAAAAACGATTAAAGGATGAGGTTTAGGGAATTACAATTTTAGACACCATGGTTCAATATTCCAGTGTAACACACTCAAAGTAGGTCAGGAATCCAGAACATCAGCTTTTACACTTGGGAGACAGTACTCGATCTTGCAGTGGATCAGTCCCATGGGAGATGTTCCATCCAGTTCTATGTTGTATGTGATTTGATTAAATCGGTTATTTGTGGGGCTGGTGATTTAAGCCACACTGCATACAATGTCACAAGCCACTTGTACTGCATGATTCAAGCTGCTGTGAGTACTTTTTCATCATTTTATTTTTTTAACTCACTTATGGGTTGTTCTTTGATAAAAACGTAATACTTCAAAATGAGAGAGTTTAATAACAAAACCCTCTCGTCGACTTGTTACTAAACACTGTATCTGCTGAATATGGAGCGTTTTAATGTATTGTAAGGACATCTCCCAGTCTTCATTATGAGAATAAGTAATGAGGATGTTAGCATGCTATTTGCAGTCTATAAGGTAACATTAGAACCCTGCATATGAATAAAATCCATTCTGGGTTCCAATAGCTGATTTAGCTTTCTTGCAGCAGAGGTGTCCTAGATTCGCAGGATTCGACTTTGATGAATCTGGTTTATCTGCCCTGCTCCTTCCCAGATCCTGCATTCGATATGTTATGCAATACTTTGCAGGCATTACATTGTAGCGATGTGAATCCCTTCTGACCACAGAGCAGACACTCAAACACTAGCCTGCCGCGGGATTCAAGAATCGTTTAAGTGTGAGGCTTAAATAAAAGACATCCTGACACGTCTAAAAGTTACATGCAGACAGTATATCCAATTAATCCCAAATCGCCTGCTAGGATTTCCTTACCAATACATATCATACAATTTAAACCGATATTATGTATGCAATAAAGATTCATTAGGAGGAGGTGTGCGTGTGGTGTATATGTGTGTATACAATTTATAAACACTCTATACACACTCTGATATGTCTAGGTTTATATGCACACGATGTGATACACACACACACACACACATACACATAAACCCACATATACACAAATATGTATACAGTGTGTGCTTTATATATACACACACACACACACACACACAAACCCACATATACACAAATATGTATACAGTGTGTGCTTTATATATACACACACACACACACAAACCCACATATACACAAATATGTATACAGTGTGTGCTTTATATATACATACACACACACATGTATCTATAAATATATCATTTCACTTTTATGCTCCACTCTCTCTCCCTCATACATTATGTGTACATGTCTTAGTATATCATCTATATATTTAATGCGATACATGTCTGTGGCAGATTAGATAGATACAGTAGATGTATATCTGCAATATTGAACCGAGTAAGTGAGATATATCATATTCCATAATAATTTGGCAAGCATTAATGAAACCAGTATCAGCAGAACTGATCACAATTGCTCCTGGAAATATAATGTAGTCTAAATTAAAACCTTCAGCTGTAGCAAACAAAGAGGTTTAACTCTGTATTGAAACACTTTATTGTTTTAGCTTTCTTTCAGGAACATTTTATATTTTAACCAATCATTGTTCTATGTGGTCAGCATTTCACTAAAATCTTTTGTTGCATTGATATTCTTGATATGGTTTATATTTCTGCTCATGCACAGCTGTCAGAAAGTTCTGATTTCTCTCATATGAAATCCCAGGACACTCTTTTGAAGGCCTGCATCATATTTGATCCATTAATCACTTTTCTATGTGTTAATAAAAAAGGTGATTTTTTTTTTCTTCTTCTGTTCATTGTAATGCACTGCACCTAGAGTGTGATTGCAGACTGTGAGGCAGTTTTGCCACATTCACTAATGTGTACAGAAAATGTAAGCTCATATACACTTTCTATTTGTTCATTAAATTATGGATAGAATACACAGATGATTTGAACTCTATGTATGTTAGAACATCTCTATTTATCATTAAGTATTGGTTTATGTGAGTTTCCTTGTATCCAATACTTTGTTATGTAACGTGTGGTATAATCAAATTTAAGGTGCTACATACATCATAATAGCATAACAATTACATAAGGATTGTACGCGAAATACTTTGGGTTTCAGTATCATTAGCACAATATGCTAATGCCCTATATTGAGCTGTAATTATACAAGGTTAAGTATTATTGATCCCTATTTTGTCTGTGTGAGAAGGGAAAAGTGATTTGTATCAATATGGTTAACAATTTAGCTCTAGAGTTTAATTTAAAATGTCAGTGATACACAGTATGTTGCACATAGCACATTAGCCAGTCTACTATATCTTAATATTGCATTACAAGTCTACCACAGCAAATGTGATCACCAACAACAAGCTTGTTCTTTTAATCGAATACACTTCAATGGATAAATGAAGACAGGTTTGTTCATGAACATAGAAAAGTGTATCTTCTTGCATAACATATATATATATATATATATATATATATTTCTGATTACACAAAAAAAGGGCTGTGAAAGTTGGACTACAAGGCCCATCATTCTGAACTAACCAGATGTCCAATAACATAACTCTTATTTATTTGTTGTTAATTAAGAAACTTAACCATAATTTGAAATCCACCATCATTGCACCAAACATTCTATGTCTGATTCTGAAAAGCAACTGTCTACCTGCAGATTATATAGGTTTATCAGCTGTATGAAGTTAATCTAGTTTGCAAGGTCTCTTACATGGTATACTCACTCGCACTGCCATCTATAAAGCTCTATTTTGTATTATTTGTATTATTATTTGTATCTTCTATTGTGTATGAGAATGTTATATGGTATGAGTATATTACATTTTCACTAAGTGTTTTATTTACTTAATAACATAGGTCTGCTGTATTCTCAGACCATATTTATTGTCGAATGGTTTTGTTCTATACCTAGAATGCCATGACACAGTTATAACGTACACTTGCATATTGTGCAGCATCCCTGAGCTAGCACTGACAATTCCCAGTTAATCAAAATGGCCTCCACATCATAAAGCTGCATCGTATCAATAGGCTCAAGAAACATAATGTTTTACTCTATACTATTTTACCTGAACAGAGAGGATCTTCTTCAGTTAATGACTAATTACTGATAAATTACATGAACCAAACACATGGCTTGTTTTTATTTATAATCAATACAAATGATCAATATAGAATGGGTCTATTTTTTAGTAAATACACCAACAAACACTATGAAGATATCTGTTTGAATACACATACAACTTATGATGGAGTATGGTAGGATATATGTATAATGAAACATATGTGCATATGTATGAGTGTAGTTGTTTAGTGTGTATATATATATATATATATATATATATATATATACATACATAGACACATATATCAATTATTTGGCTAATAACTACATAAAGTAACAGCTGTTGGGTACCATCATTCACTGTCTATGGGTTAGGGGTTATACCTAACTATGACTCCGGTGTCACAAAAATTAACCACTGGTCTAGGCCAAGTCTCTAATTTTCTCATCTGATTACTGTTCTTCCATTCAGAGATGCTGTGTAGACTGGTCTGGAAGGTTTTAACGCTAGCTAGCCTTTGGAATTTCTTTTAGGGCCACACTCACTCTTCTTTACTTACTACTATGTCAGTTGCAGAGGAAGTGTTATCTGAAACAGCCAATACCAAAAAAAGAGAAATTATGACATCATCTAGAGGGAAGGGACAAATCAGAAAGGCACTTCCATTCTGTACAGTAAGAACAATGGTATCCCATAAGCCTTATCAAGAAGTTTTAATTTTACGTTTGACCAGCTGGTAGGACTTGCCCAAAGCTGGCAATGTATTGACCAATTATATATGTACTGTATAGAGTGGTATTATTATTTAGGATGATAACAATTATATACAAAAGAAACATTCAGATGTTATTAGACAAATTCCATAAATTCACTAGTTTAAAGTTACTTGTTTTAAAGGCCAATAAACCAACAATTCTTTACTTTTGTATAAGGAGAAGTAATAGCTTGTGACTGTGACATAGGGTAATACTATTTTTTGTAATTATTTAAAAATTGAATAAAACTCATAAACAGTTCACAAATGGTAAGAGTTCCATAATTTTACCTCTGTATTATATGTGTAAATAATTACCATATTTGATACATGGAATCCAGATACAAAAACTAAATGCAGTAGAAAGTATTATTTACATCATAGCCTACTTAGGCATAAAAAGTCCCCGAAGCAAAATAAATATTGTAATCAATACAATCTCCCATGACATCTCTTGATTTCAAAGAAACTAGAAGCCATATATAGTCACATAGCCCAGCTCCTCAGGGAACATGATAGGTTAATTTCCTTAAATGCAACATCTCTAGGAATCTTGTCTTTGCTGTTCTTAAAATGAAAGTACTAAAGTAGAACAATTTGCTTATTACATGATAAAAATAACTCAAAAACACACAATACTGTATAGATTTTCAATATTACACAGTCAGTTAATAGCTGCAAAATACCCCTAAGGTATTGTCATTTCTAAAAAAGGGACTTAAACAGAGAGAATATCATTTGCTTATTTGTAAAAAAAAAAAAAAGGTAGTAAAAACCACCTTCAATTAGCAAAGAAAAGTTGGCACCTTTTTTCAGACAGACAATATTAAACAAGTCAAAGTGTCAGATAGGGATCCAAATATTTCACTTGTAAGGAATGCTATAAACATTATATAACAATAAGGGCAGTATATGGAAAATAATAAATGATTAGTGATACCATAATACATATATATGTAGCACAAATACAAACAACATTCCGGAAACCTGTTCAATAACAGGACTGTACAAAGGACAGAATGCATTTTACTGCGATTTGATAAAAGTAGATTATATGTATACCAGTAAAAGGCAATTTTATGTATGCAGACAGTTGAGATATGTAAATTCACTGTTTTGAAATGTTGAATTATAGCTAATAGATTCCTTTTATATACACAGTTACATTTGCTAATATGGAGAATTTTAGTAATATTTTATCTATTTAGGGATTACTTTGATTGTTATGCTAGACTTGAAAAAAGTTTATTCTTCTTTGGTTAGAAACAATTGGAAATCATGTTGTTTTTGTTTAGTTTTTTTACTATTGGATCAATAAACAGGAATTTCAGGCAAAATTGAACCTGAGGCATTTGTAACATGGACAATACAAAAAAAATCATTATAACAGATGATCTCGGATCATTTTGTGCAATGTGAATATAGCTAAATATTTTGTTTTTCTTAGTATATCTTTATATGTAGTTACAAAACTATACATATAGTAAGCCTAATTCTTCAGTCTGTGATCCTCCTTCCAGGGTCTGATTTGAACTATTCCTTTAAAGGACAGACATTTACCCTTAGCCTAATATGCTGCTTTGAAATGCCCACACTTTTTTCAGTATATTTTATTTTTGATCATAAAAACAACTTTTTTATTATTACCTAGCAGTGTACTTTCACAGCTGATTAAAGACAGTGTAGGTCATGAACATTTATTTTTGTTTTTCCATTTAAATGAGTTTTTGTTTCCAAATTACCCTCTGAGAAAATAATTATCAACCTGTAATGGTGTGATGGTGTTTTTAGGAACATACCTATTTGGGCTTTATCAATTGAAAACAGAATTGTAGTGAATAAAAACCAGATCATAAAATGAAAGCCAAAACAGCTAACATTTTTAAATTCAGATTTTAATTTGTCATACTTAAGTGTTTAGGTATAGCATTATCTGACTCCTAGTAATATGGTTTGATCACTCATTATACTTGACAAGACATGTTACATGGTATGTTAAATTAGAAACATATTATTAACAAGTATTAATAGCTCATATATGATCTTAAAATAATAAAATAATACAACTTCTATCCATTTTATTTACAAGTGCCTTGACACTTGTGTAAAAAGAGGTTAATACTTTTTGGTGAGAAGTTTATCAATTTAAATCCTAATATCTGAACAATATCATTCATGCATTCATTTATATTCTTCATAATAAACATAGTAATCAGCAAACCTAATGTTTTTCATATCAGTTGTCAAATGCGGTACCCATAGCTGTCCTCTTGATTTGTGTTAACAGTTAAAGAACGAAAAATTATGTTTCTCTTACTTAACTACAATATTATGTACATTGAGCATTTTTTTCAAGTTCTACAAATAGTGTGACCCCTATTAATCTAAAATTATGACAAATATTGATTTAAAGTCAGGTAATATTCAGTCTTACCCTCAGCAACTTTAGTTTTAACCAATACAATATGTTTTTCTTTTAAGTGGAATTTCTGTCTGAGTACCATTGGTTGAAGAAAATAATTTCATTATTCTTATAGATACCTTATTCCCATGACTATAAATGTATCCATATTTGTGTTGTAGCCTTTCTAACAACATCCAAAAAGGCCACACATACCAAATTCTACATTGCTTGGTGTACAGTTTCATAGGATTTCATAGGACGAATTTATAGTCTGTTGGATTTTTTTATAGTTCCAATAATTTAAGTTGAATATTGGTCCTCATTTCATTATCATTCCTCTTCCTGTTTGGGTCAATTTGATTAAAAATATTCCATAATATATTAATAAACACATCAAGATATTCCATAATATTTTAAATATATTAATAAATTAAATTTATGTACTCACTCTGATGCTAGCCAGGAAAAAAATGCAAAGGATTTCAATATAGAAGTTTTGTATAAAAACAAGGGTTGATGGTCAAGTGGCACTTCCGTTAAGCACGTTTATAGCTTTAAGATTTAAAAGATTTTCTGAACTGGTGAGTCCTTAGCACCTGACATGTTCATCAACAAGATTATTCATCTCTGTTCAGAGATCTATGTGTTCTATTTCTTAATAACTTGCATTCACTGTTAGTTTCCTATTAATATTTCTGACAAGATTTAGATCAGTATATATTTTATATTTTATTTTTCATAGATATTTAAAATTAATTTTACCTCTGTGTCTTCTGAAACCATCCAGGTATTTTATACATTGCCTTCTACATCCAACATTCCAAATGACACTTGTGCAGGGTGCCCCCATTCTGTTGACATTGATTGCAGGCTATGTTTTTGATAAAAGTGCCAGGCATTGTGGTTGTAAATTCTATTATTAAAAAAACCCTCAAATATTGTGGCACCTACACTTTTAAAATACACCTCATCTCATAGAATGGTCTGTGGAATCAAATATATGTGGCACCCTGCCAGAAATTTGAGAAGCTGAGAATTTGGTCAAAAGTAGATACAGATAAAAGTGTGAAACATAGTATATGGCACATTGAAATGCAGTATAAAAACTACTATTATATTTTTCTGCTAGTAAAAGGAACTGTGTAGTTCAGTCCTGATTTATTTAAAAAAAAAGGGAAAGAATAGCATTTGCTGTTTCTCTCAGCACAGGGGATCACGTATCACTATTTTCAAAAATTATTTTGTGTATTTATATATTATGTTCTCAGTCAGACTGTATATTATAAAGCAACAAATATGGTTTAACACTCTATCTGTATAGTATTTGTATTTTTATTGTGTAATAGACAGAATATTATCTGATATTTTTCAGAATAGCAAGGGATATATTCCACAAATCTATCATAATTTTACTGACATGGAAGAGAGGTTAAAGCTACCCATTAATTTTTTATTTGGTGTTGGAAGAGTCACAGTGGATTGAATCCAAATCCTTGCAACATTTCTTTTCAAATATTTTTTATTACATTTTGCAACAAAAATGTTCTTTCTTAAATTACAAATAATACCTTGTTAGACTAGGCTTCATTTTGTTGAAAATGAATTTTCTGTAGTAATTTTCTGTACTACTAAAAATTGCAAAGTTCTTCTTTGTACATCTCTATCTTGTGACTTAAAAGGGGAAACAAGTATAAAGTCCACGTGTTAGACAGCTTTAGAGCAGATTCCTGAACCTACATTTCCACAATCATTCGATGCTGTTATCACTCCCTGGCCTTTGAGTGATCTCAATGTGTTTTCAAATGTTGATGGTTTTCCATCAGAAAATAGGCGACTAAAGGCCCGGGATTGACTAGGTGGCTGTCTTCCTTTTATTGGCTAGGAATGACAATGTGTATTCCTGATCTTGTCCTGGTCAAATTCCAATAGTAAGCTGAGACTCTGCTTGGGTTGTGCTAGAGAACTCCTATTGGTAGAAGGAAATCTTGCATATTTACCTCACTTCACGAGTGGTTCTAGTACAACTTTTGGATTTAGGTTGTTTCTGTAGTTAATATCCTAGTGGAGTTTTATTTTGTACATATGTTTATATAAATCCAACTTGTGCTGCCAACATGCTATATGTTAGGGTTTTGGCATATAGATCCTGATTTGCAGTTCAGTTCTACCTGCCACTACAGTGCATGCAACCTGCTAAATCATATAGATCGTGAACTGGCTAGCACATTATTGAATCTCCAAATTCCAATAAATGCATAATAGCATGATGTGTTTTTATTGCCATTTCTGTTATTAGAAAATGCATATTTTAACTACTTTAGAAAATAGTTTCAGACTACATGATAAAGTAGTAATATCCCTGTGGTCTGTCACTAGGTGGCTGCATTGCCATTTATATCTTATAAAATGCTAGTATATGTTGTTTTAATGGAACACTAGTTATATTACCTGATATTTCAAGGAAAACGGACCTGTAACGAGAAAATACAATAAACCACTTCAGTTTCTTCTCAAATTAAATTGACTGATTTATGGATACACCTCATACTGCTATTTCCCAGACACATATTGATGGCATACATGCAATGACAGATTGCATATTATGTTAACAAATGTGTGTGTGTGTGTGTGTGTGTGTGTATATATATATAATTTCAGTTTTATTATTAGTTCCTGTAGTCTTCCTAATGCATTCTCACCATTGAACACTGTATATTTTGTATTAACTCAAGGTTGCCTTGGGGGGCTTTTAAACAATATATATATACTGCAGGCTTGTATTATAGTTTTACATTTGCAGCTATGCATTTTCCACAAATGTCTCTTATTAAATCAGAGCTATAGCAGCATTAAAATCCAACAAATCAAAACATTTTTCTTTCATTTGGGTGTATTTGTTATATTTTGTTTAGGTTAATTTAATTATATGGCGGGGGGGTGGGGGGGGGGTAAAACTATCCTTTCATAATCTCTTAAAGTTTTTACCCATATAGTTAATTAGACTGACAAACACATAAACAGAAATACATATATGCCCATTCCAACAGGCTTATTCACAAATTATCGTCATTTAGGATACACCCTGTTGCCATCTGACATAAAAGATAGTATTTCTCAATTATCTGCCAAATTGTACTCATTTTAAGGAAATGAAATACACATATATCGAGATTCTAGGTTTTCCTCACAAATCCTCATGATTTGGTATTTGCTCTAATTTGATCTCAATAAAATGTGACTCAATCCAAGATACCCAAAATAACATTGTTTCAATTTTCTTTCTCCTTTTCTGTGTGCACAATTGTAGTTATGCATGTACCATTTTGGTGGAACACACTTCATGGAATTTATAATACATTGTGCAAAACCCTTTTAGATCAAGCAATGATAGGGTGAATCACTCTGAAATTTATTTAATGAGTAAAAAGCTGATATTCCTAAAAAAACAGAGAAGTATCTCTGTGCTAGAGAAATATCAACCAGGGTATGGTGTTAGAGGTTGAAATCCAATGAAAGCCCTTCCATAAGCATTTAGAAGCAGGGATTGTCTTATTTATGCAAACCATGATTAGATAGATAGAGAAATAGATAGATAGATAGATAGATAGATAGATAGATAGATATCCGAGCAATCATTTACTATTTGACTTTTGAGACAGACAGGAGGACTCATCAGTTATGCTGAATGGAGTCATTAAGTGTGAATAAAATCATTTTAAGGAACAGAAATTGAATTTCCTAAAATATTGGCAAAGCCACACATTAATTTACATAGAGAGTCAGATTCCTATTAAGTCAAGGAAGAGAAAATTTGGCTGAACGTGTTAGCACCATATGCAGTATTGTTCTGCTTGGAGGCTATATATATTTGTCTCATAAAGAATGAAAGCACCATAACAGAAGGTTGGATGGAGATCAATGTTTAACATGTAGTTAAGGGCAGATTAGAGAAACCTATTTGTTAGATATTTTAATTAATAATCAACATACAGTAAATAGACAGTATAAGAATAGTCAAACTATCCTCTCTACTGCAATGTTTGTAGATTCATTGTACATAACTCATAATCATTCTGCTTTTTCTATTCCCTGTACTCAAGACAAGAAATTGAAATAAGATCTAGACGTTAAATAAGATTTAATTTATAAATATTGTGAATGTGGGAAGCCTATTAACTGAACAGTAAGTTAGATATTTTAGGACAACACTGAAAAATCTGTAACTATAATTTTCGCCATCGTTTTGGAAGTTGGTTTAATCTATATTTTTAGTGACTAACTTGGCTAATAATAGCAATCTCTCACATCTAATCACAGTTTACTTCTATGTCTGATACAAGCATTTATATTTAAAGGATCACTATAGTATCAGGAAAACAAAGCGGTTTTCCTGACAGTATAGTGCCCTGTGGGTACCCCCACCCTCAGGGTCCCCCTCCCATGGCGCTGAAGGGGTTAAAACCCCTTCAGCATCTTACCTTAATCCAGCTCCGGGCTCTCTCGGCGCTGCTGACCTCGCCTCCCCGTCCGACGTCAGCTCCCCTGTCCAACCTCACTGGTGACGAATGCGCATGCGCGGCAAGTGCCGCACGCGCATTCAAAGTGTACATAGGAAAGCATTTCTCAATGCTTTCCTATGGATGCTCTCAGCGATGGAGGCAAAATTATCCTCCAGCATTGCAGATGCGCCTCTAGTGGCTGTCCAAAAGACAGCCACTAGAGACTGGATTAACTCCAAATGTAAACATAGTAGTTTCTCTGTAACTGCTATGTTTTACATTTGAAGGGTTAAAACCTGAGGGACCTGGCACCCAGACCACTTCATTGAGCTGAAGTGGCCTGAGTGACTATAGTGTCCCTTTAAGCTTTTACATCAAAGTATTCTTGAAGTAGGTCGGGGACTATTGATACAGCACTGGAAATCTAATACAGCAAACAACTGCAAGTTAAATATAAAAAATAATACATAAATAAAACATTTTAGTTTCCAGCTTTGTATAAGGACTTATCCTTAAAAATACTGGCATGTTCCCTTGTAGTTTACAGTTTAAAATAGATGCTAGTTCTCTTGCAGTTATTTAAAATGCTGCAGACTTTCCTAAGCTCCTTTTATTATTTTTTTAGAGGTCTTATTTGGCATTATTTTATAATACACTGCTTAGTGGGCCACTTACAGCAGTCATTATGTCTGGAAAACAGAAAATAATGTAAAAAAATTACTTAGAAGTTGCTACTTTGTTTTGTCATCTGTTTCAAAGCCACTTAATTACGTGATACAGAAAATAAAACAAAACAATATTACACAGGTAGGTCAGAAATGGTAACTGAAAAACGTAGAACAAACTGAAAATAAAGACAGAACAATGATATGTTCACGTTTACAGGGATCCAGATTCAGGTGGTTTAAGCAGGCTATCATCATGTACAGATAACTACTTAGTTTAGATTGTGTGAAAAAGTTCTATATCTCCCACAAAAAAAATGAATAATGTTTTTTTTTTCTTTCAATTTCTATCACAAAGATGTGTTCTGGGGCAGCAAATCATTTATCCTCCACGGCTGTGACCTGTATAGTCAAACATATTTTTAAAAGATGTGTTAAGGTGGATGGTATAACCATACTGCATTTACAATTGTGAAATTTAGCATTTGATTACATAGTTACATAGTAACCAAGATTGAAAAAGGACTTAAGTCTATCAAATTCAGCCTTTGAAACCCAATCTTTTATACTGTTGATCAAAATTGCCCATTTATCATCATGCACTTCATAATAGCATGCAGATAATGTACATCTCTGCTTATATTTCAGCATGATGATGGGAGAAGACATGTTGTCTGGCCTCTCATAGGTCTTTCTCCAGAAGTATTCTATTGCCTTGATCACCCTGGTGGAGAAGTATTAGTAGGAAAGATCATCACTGCAGTAGATGTAGGATGCTATCCTTAGTAATTAAAGGTACACTGTAGGCACTGTAACTGCTTCATGCCATTGAAGTGTTATAGAGTCTGTAGTTCACTAGCACCAACCTTCCGTTGGTTGGTAAACCGTTCTTCTGTGGTTTAATTCTAAATGAGTGTCCAGCAGTCAGTACCTTCTGTGCCGCTTGAGCTAATGAGGGAGCCTATCTATCAGTGCCACCCATTGCTATCTCCAGTAGTGACCATGCTGTAGGTGGTAAGGGACCCTCATTTTCAATAGTATGTTATACATTTTTGTTAAAAATGTTTTTATCATGGTAGAAAAGTGAAAATAACTGATCACATAAAGTCACAATCAACATATTGATAGTGTACAATCAGATATTAGAAAACATAAGCATTGTGATGATGCAATAACACAGAGATCAACACATATAGTAGACATGTTGACCTGTTGTTTATTTTACCCCATGTGGCGTACCCAATTATTGTACCCAATTATGTTTAATTGAGAATGAGATAGATGTATAGACAGACAGAGAATTGCAAACAGTATTCACTTTCAAAAGTATTCACATTTTTTTTTTTTTTTTTTTAGGAATGCCAAATCTATGTAAGCCTAAAAACATAGCATTTATTCATTTGGATGAATAGAATATTAAAATTGCTGCTCTACTTCATGTAGCATATGAATTCTTCATACCGCAAGGCAGCATTTTTGTATATTGCCCAGCAGCATGAAAAATATTATGTACCCAAGAACAAAAAATGGTGATTCTGACATCCCTACATCATTCTAGCTAAATGATGAGAGTTTTTATCATCAGAAATATCTAACGGTTCCTACATCACCTCGGTAACTATCTAATGCTTCAGATTAAGACAGATATATGGGTTCACTTTCAATTTTTTCAGTTCTAATGGGAACAGTATGTGAAGCTTGAGATGGACACTGGACTAGTGATGAATACTATTTTAGAATAACAAGCATTGATGAAGCACTTACTAGCTGGTAAAGAGCCCCTAAAATATGGATGATATCATTGTACTATAAGAAGACATCTCCATGAAAAATATGCTAGCCTCTGGCAGTTTATCCTTGTTTAAGTCTTATCAATTGATGCAAAGCATAGCTAAATTGATTATATTTGCTATTCTTTACATTATTTAGAAGGCTCTTAGATGTAATGGTTTCTTTATATTGATGGTATGTCTTTCTCTCCTTCACAAAATACAGTTAATGTTCATCAGTGGAATACATCTCCCATTGCAGTTGGATTTTACTAAGACTTATTCAAATTTTCACGTATGTATAGTTAAAGGGGAAATGTAATCTCCCAGGATTTTCAATATTATGTTTACTTGTACCCTACATGCAACAAATATGTGTTTCTGAGCTCTGAATAATAAAATAAAATGTAGAAATCCACACAACTTTACTTAGTTCCATCCTGGTACTGCTTTCCTCCATTTTGCCTTGCTCTCAATCATTGTTTTACGTACCGCCTTCTTCTATAGTTCAGCATAGTATGTGGGAATGCTGAAACATAAACAATATTTCAGTTTCTTCTCCAGTGTAATGTGTGCACTGGTTGTGCCTCAAATTAACTCAATTTGGATTTTTGAAATAAAAGAGAGAATTATGAAAAAATGGTTAACACAAGTTAAATGTGCTTTGCAATGTTTTATACAATGTGTATTTGTCAGCTGAAACTTTCTAGGACTGGATTAGTTTAGCAGCCATTCAGCATAGATATGTGTCTGGGTCCTTTCCTACGCTGCCCTAATATACATTGGAAGGTTTGGTCTGAAATTTTGGGAGGGGCGTATGGACCTTTAAAAGGGACTCCCCCCTTCCCTACCCTACTGTGGTTGGTCTGCCGAGCTGCTGCATAACAGACCGCTATTCCTGCCAAAAAGACTGCTGGTAATGACTCTCCAGTATAGGGAAATCGTGGTGGCAAGTTCCATCCACTCCGGCATCCTGTTTCTCGACGGTTGCTGGCTCCCTCGGATGCCCGTTCCTTCCTCTGGCGGCCCATAGTCTGCCTGGGAAATGGAAACGTAAGTCATAAAGCCATTATGTTTTACTTACCTCTGTTCGAACACTCCCGTGTTGTCGAACATTGCAGTTCATCTAAACGTATTATGTTTTGTCCATATGAATGAGGCTCTAAGGCTGGGCTTTTGGCTACTTATCTGGATTATAAGCTATTTCATAAGATCAATCGCACCAATGGTAGGCTTTCGGATGCACTCGAACGCTTCTCATTCCACAATTCAGCCTATTTAATCATACTTAGCATCACTGTCCTCTAACAGCCTCTGAGTAGATTGCATTAAATGTAAATCCCTTAGTTTCTGTAAAGGGGGAATATCTTCTAAAATAAGGTCTCAAATCTTCTTACTAAATGTCCTTAAATATAAAACAGTATCCTAGGCATTTCTACACTTAGTGTAATCACCCTACACTCACTTTAATGTTGTCTGCCCTCTGGGTATTCAGGTGCTCCATGGGCCAACATTGTTTGGTAATTCACTGTTTAGTAGATATGCCCCAAGGGACAGCTTGCATGAATCTAATTGTGTAATTTCCATTGGGATATAGTTTTAAACAGCTGGCTAGAAGTGCGGTTCTCTGGTCTGTTGCTTTTGCATTCCCTCACTTTCTAATACCACCTAGACTTTCTTGGTACAGTCGTCATGCTTTGAGAACATCATTCAGTCATGTACAGTTAAGCTATGAAGTTGTATATTTGATGCTAATATTCAGAGATATTCTAGCATTTTTTCTAGCATTTCCTGTTGCTTTCAACCCTAATCTTCTATGCCAGCTGTGCATGCATAAGTATTTATCATCCTCCTAAGCATTCCAGGTGTAGGTCTTTTTAATGTATGTCTTATATCTCCTGTCTTTTCCTAGGTATTATGTACTCCCATCACATTCTCTAGCCCTTTCAACCACTATGGCATTCTAGAGGCTTTGGTTCCCGTTGTGATTCTGTCTTCCAACACCTCGTTTTATTGGGCTCAGTACATATGTATATCTCATAAACTGGATGATTATTCGTAACTATTAAGTGCTCTATCATCTCATTACCAACATATCTTAGCTACATATACAAGTCCACAACCTTTCTCCTATTCACATTCTACCTTTACTCGCATTAATCCCAACACAGCCCGCGCAGCCACCTTGACACTTGGGATACAAATAGGGATATGCATATTTCCTACTCATGGCACCACTATGCCTTTACAACGTATGTTCACATGCCCTGTAATAGACAACCCGCCACAGGCTGTTGTAGCACTCCATATAACCCCTACTGGTATGTCACCAACCTTTAAACTAGCAGACTGCTTATCACTTACAATCAAGTGTTTTTGGAAATTTGGCAAAGCATATTAACAATTTGTTGGCTTCCCAGGAGCGAATATCATCCATCAATACACTATCTTTTATTCTTTTACTCTTATAGTTTCCTCTTTTTTTTCAGCAGAATGAACTTGTCTTCCAGAATGTTTTTGAGTGTATTAAAAAATCAATGGCACTTATCTTATAGAGTCATATAAAGTCTTCTCAAGTTTCTTGTTTCTTTTCTGACCGGGAAAGACCAAACCACTACACTTAAAGAAATAGAGCGTAATCACTATAAAAGACATGGATTCCTAAATAACTTTCTTATCATGTGCCCAAAGCAAATTAGCCCATTTTAATGTCTATGAGAATACGAGAATACAGCCAATTCTTAAATAAACTAACACTGCATGAACTGTAACAATTTAAGGAATATGTCCTGTTAAATTACAAACTGTACCATTTCCATTTAACACAAGGATATCTCAAACACCATAATTTCTCCCAATACTACCATGATTTTTTTTATTACCCTATCTAGTTTAAAGCACAGTGTAAATCTTAATAAAATTGTTTTAAAGTATTGTAGCCATCAATTTCCATACAATTCTAGCTTTTGAATGTTGTTTAGATTACAAATTTCTTAAATTACATTTTTATTTTTAAAGTCTAACATTTATATTCTTCTAAAACTATCGGACGCTTATTTAGACTCCATGTAAAATTATTAGTATAATATACATCCGTGATAAATTCACAATTAGTCTATGCTACAAAACTTTTTTTTTCTTTTAACTGCACCTAGTGTAGTCACTTACTGCTGAACGCATTGAAAGACTTGTATGATATGTGTTAGTAGAGACTATAATTCTATCACATACACCTGAAGGTATACAATAGCCTATCACAGTATATGCAACCCTTGGCACTCCAGATGGTTTGAACTACATATCCCATGATGCATTGCCAGTATTATGACTGTAAGTGCATTATGAGGAAAAATTGAAGAGAAGTCCAGGCACTTTCAGGATACAAAAAGGCAAATTTATTGAACCCACTGCAGTGGGTTCAATAAGTTTGCCTTTTTGTATCCTGAAAGTGCCTGGACTTCTCTTCTATTTTTCCTCATCAAATACTTGGTTCCTGGTACTGGGACTGGTCTGGTGCACCCGGATACATTTCAAATGGGTTTGAGTGCAGTTCCACATTCCTGCTACATTATATTCAAATTGTAAGTGCATTATGGGATATGTAGTCCACATGCTTACCTACCCCTGGCCTATCACAACATTTGTAGTGAGAGGTACCACTGATTGGCTACAGCACTCTCTAAAGTGATCAGCTCTGTCCAATTACCAGACAGTAGGCAGTGTAAAATGGCATATGTCATTTGCTTCTGCCAATTAAGTAAAATTTAGAGGAAAACTGCAATTTCACTTTAAAACAAACAAATTAAAGAATTGTGTGTCTCAAAAAGAGTTATCTAAGTGCCCATAGTTCACAACAATAACCAGTTGTTATTGTTCAAACTAAATAAAGCCAGTAGAAAATCACAGTGGTTTCAGAGAATACTGTCAATATTTTAGCTTTTTAATTAAATCCAGTGATGGCTTGAATATCGACTCTCAAGTCACTTAGTTTGATAAAGGCACTATTAAAAATCCACAGAAATAAATAAATTGTTTGTGCCTTCAACTTCTAAATACCAATTTATTTGTCATCTCGACTAATTTACTCAATTGTCTATGACCTATTAGTCAAAGTGTCAAAAAGCAAATGTACAAAGATGTATTGCATGGTGACATACCTTTAAAAGGGCAAGATCAATAGCACACTTGCACACTGATGAAACAAAAAAATAGAGATAACATTCAGGAACATTTTAGTTATTTGCGTTAAGCAATTTTATGTTGAACCATGCATTTTTTGCCAGTAATGAAGAGCATACTTTTTCTCGCCCTAATATTCAGTGACCCCTTCTAGCAATTGGTAAAATTACAGGCCTGGCTTGTAGACAATCAGCCCTGGCAAGTGTACCATGGATCCCCCAGGTTTGCAGTTCAAGTAACTTTTAAGACTGTAAAGTAGTATAGGACTTTAAATCGTGAGCCCTGAAATATTGAGGGTCTGCATCTCAAGCAGAAACAGCTTACACCTAACTGTTTGATAACATGGTAAATCAGTGGAGGCATTTAAAAACTACAACAAAGATATTAACATGGTTATACTACATGGTTAAAGGGAAACTAAGCACCCAAATAACTATCAATACATTTAGTATATAAATTATGCCACTACAGTCCAACTGCTCAATTCCCTGCCATTTAGAAGTTAAAGAACCTTTTTTATGCATTTATTTAGTTACACCTCCTTGCATGTGACTTACAGAGCCTCCCTACACATTTCCTGTAAAGAGATATCTAATGTTTAAACTTTAATTTAGAATGTCTGTTCTCCTGCTGTGTTATTAACCTGCTAGAGTTTGCAGGAGCCTCCTGTGTGCGATTAAAGTTCAATTAACAGATCAGGAGAAAAACACATCTAAAATAAACACACTGTCCTGATTAAAAATTAAACATTTATTTTTTTTATGCAGGCTGTGTGAGTAACAGCCAGGGGAGGTGTGACTAGGGTTCCGACACAGAAACAAAAGTGATGTAACTCCTAAATAGCTGAGATTTAAGCAGTTGGGCTGCAGAGAAATGATCTGTATACTGAAACAGCTTCATTAAATAAAATTTGTGTTGGTGCTCAGAGTATCCTTTTAATCTAAAATTATCATTTTTAAAATTAAATTTGGTCTTTTGCACATGAGATATTACAGTTTCATAGGCAGGTTGCAATATGAGTGCACCTTCAAATGTTTCTGTATGATTAAGATGATTAGTATTATTTAATATGTGTGGAAGAGAACTTCCTCAATAAAATATATAGATATCACAGTTTTAGATAATTGTACATACAGTAGAGTGAGGAGGGAAAGTATTTGATCCCCTGCTGATTTTGAACGCTTGCTCACTGACAAAGAAATGATCAGTCTATAATTTTAATGGTAGGTGTATTTTAACAGTGAGAGACAGAATAACAAAAAAGAAATCCAGGAAAACGCATGTCAAAAAAGTTATAAATTGATTTGCATGTCACTGAGTGAAATAAGTATTTGATCCAAATGGGCTTACAATTGAACAAACAACTTGTGTGATGGACGAGCATGTTCAGTTGCTTCGATTCTGAGTTCCTTTGGTGGCACCAAAAAACTGATGATTGATGGGAATAAAGATGATTGGCTAGGGGTCAGCCACTTAATGCTGATTTATTTACAGCTCAATTAAGAAGTGACAAATAAAGGAAAATAAAGAGGAGCAGTAGAAAAAAATATATACATTTAATAACTATATATTATATAAATATAGATTTTTATTTAATGCCCCTCCTCTTTTTCATTCTATTTATTACATTTGTTTTCACTTGACCTGTGAAGCAAATGGTGGGAAAATGCACCTATCAATGTACTACAATATCTATACATTATATTTATATTATGTGTTTATTTTGCAATACACTAATTGGCCCATTTACCCCTTTCATCATTTTTATTCATCTAATGAATCATTTTCCTGAATGTTTTTCATGGATGATATTCGGATGAGTCAAACCGTAAAATAAAATAGAAAATGAATGTTTTCTACTGTGCACAAGTCTACTATAAAATAAGTTTAGTTCCACTTCTCCAAACAAAAATCTGGATAGATGGATGGACCGATTTACAAACATTATGAAATTTACTATATATTGGAAGGCATGGCCTGAAGTTATGGGAGGGGCAATAGACCTATAAAGGGACTCCCTTTCCCTACTTACCTTTGTTGGTCAGACGAGTAGACTGTTCAAGGTCAGCATTTGCATGAGAGCCACTTCCAGGTCATACAAGATGCTATTTTGGTTTCACCTCTGCTCCATGAGGTCTCCTACTCCAAGCTGTGTCCAGGAATCCTGCAGCAGGGCTTTCCGTTAATCCAGTGGCTTTCTCTCCAGTCAGCATCGCATTTGGTGTCTCAGGGACTCTCAAACTGTAAGTTGACCCACCTGTGGCGCCAGGATTAGTTCCCACTGTGTTCAGCACAGCACGGGTCCTCACCGTTTTGCACGGTTATTTCGTTACCTTATACTCACCGAGCTGTTCATCTAAAATCTGTTGTTTAAAATCTGTTTGGGTTAAAATCCGTTTGGTTAAAACTACAAACGAAATACAATTTTTTCGCCTACACTCTGACCCCTACCTGTCTTTTGGTGTACTACAGGCTTCTTAGACATTATTGCACTTCATGTACAAACCAACGAACCACTGCATTTTTCACCTACACACTGACCCCTATCGGTCATTCGGTGTACTACAGGCATCTCAGACATTATTGCATTTCATGTACAAACCAAAAAACCACTGCATTTTCACCTACTCACTGACCCCTAACGGTCATTCGGTGTACTACAGGCATCTCAGACATGATTGCATTTCATGTACAAACCAACGAACCACTGCATTTGCGCCTACACACTGACCCCTACCGGTCATTCTGTGTACTACAGGCTTCTCCGACATTATTGCATTTCATGTACAAAACAATAAACCACTGCATTTTCACCTACACACTGACACCTACCAGTCATTCTGTGTACTACAGGCTTCTCAGACATTATTGCATTTTATGTACAAAACAATAAACCACTGCATTTTTACCTACACACTTACCCCTACCGGTCATTCAGTGTACTACAGGCTTCTCAGACATTATTGCATTTCATGTACAAACCAACGAACCACGGCATTTTCGCCTACATGCTGACCCCTACCGGTCAATCGGTATACTACAGGCTTCTCAGACTTTATTTCACTTCATAAGCAAACAAACTAACTACAGCATTTTCGCTTTTATACTGACTCCTATCTGTCAAACGGTATACTACAGGCTTTTCAGATATATGGTTATTCCCCTCATAACATTCCCATTATAATTACACAAATAGAAAAGCTACAATTTTGGGGGAAATTGTGTGAAGTGTTCTTGCCTCCACCAGTAGTCTACAACTGGAGTGGGCAGAGTAACTTATTTTTTATTTATATAGCACATTTAATTGCATTGTTGTTGCCCAAAGTGCTTCACAGTTACATTTATAAAAACATTAGCAGGTGTACAAAAGGCCCTATCTATGACATCACTTGCTGCTCCAGCCTGACACAGGTCAGAGTATTTTGGCGGTTGCCATTTTCAAACGGTCATATTTTAAAAACTATAAATCCTACCGTGAAGAGCTTTATATTGTGAGAATCACAAGACCCAGACCTACATTTTGATGCATGTATGTCTCTGAAGTATTAAAAATGAAGGCACAGTCGCAGTTTAGAAATTGCCCTTCAGGTTTGAGCTGGCTAGAGTGAAGTTTCAATGAATGTCAATGGACGGCGTGCAAACAAATAGTCATATTGTGAAAACTATCAGGACAATGGCTTAGCATTTCTAGTGGCAGCAGGGATAGCTGAACGTTTTGATATAAGATTTGTGTAGGTCGGCTTGAAAATGAGGGAGTGGTGGCAGTTTAGAGTGGGGACACCCTTAAACCATCAGAGACCCCTAAGAATAATATACGCCTAATTGCCACCTATGATGCAGGATGGGAAAATATTAAAAGTTCCCTTAGACGTTTTTGGCCACTGCTAACTAATGACCAGCACCTTCAAGAAGTATTGGCTCCTAATGTCTCCATCACAGCTCGGAGAGGAAAAAACTTACGTGACCTCTTAGCCCCAAGCCATTTTAAAACGGCCATTTCATCCTCCACAACATGGCTTCAGACCCGCTTGACCGGCACCTATAAATGCGGGAGGTGCATCTCATGCAAGTTTATGAAAAAAGACTCCAAAACTGTCAAAGACAGTATGGAGAAGGAGGTTTTTGCTATAACCTCCTTCTTCAACTGTAATACATCAGGGATTGTATATTTACTCATATGTGAATGTAATAAAAAATATGTGGGCAAAACATTCCGTCCCTTTAAAAAACGAGTACAAGAACACATTAGGTCTAGTAAATATGCAGCTGAAACCCCTATATCCCGGCATCTTCGCGAACACCACAATAGCGACCCCAAAGGGTTACGCTTTTGTGGTTTAGAATTGGTTAAAAAGAACCCTAGACGTGGTGACTACGACAGATTTCTCAGACAAAGAGAATGTTTCTGGATCTACCGATTGAAGACCCTAAGCCCCAATGGTCTGAATGAGGGGTTTTCGTTTTCTCCCTTCTTATAATGTCCATACACACTACATTTAATCCTGTTCTCTTTAATTTGTGTGCTCCTCACACATACACACCATATATTATCCTGTCCTCTTTAATGTGTGTGTTTCTTTAAAACGCTCAATTAATACTTTGATTCAGTCTTCATTTCAATGTATAACTCCTATTGGTTTGATCTAGATTCCTCTACTTACTTTAAGTATGATAGGCATTTGTGAGGATTCTTTTATTAAATATATGAGACCACTAAAAGCAGTTTATGCTCTCTCTACATTTGTAACTATACCTTTTGATTTATCTTATGATTCCCTCTTTGAGAACTTTTAGTTTTCAAGGCAGTGCCTTTATGGGATGAATATAAATGTCTCAATTGAGACACATCACTCTTTACACTGATATAAGCCCTATCAGGGTCCTCCCCTCTCTCTTTTTTTCAACCGGCATATCTGCCGGTCCGAGCACCCCTTGGCTCCTCCCTCTCCCGTGACATGGCCTCATGCGTTCGGCCGTGACGTCACGGGAGAGGCGGGCACTAGCCCTTTTTAAACCCTGGCG
>OW240916.1:195183389-195392988 GCA_933207985.1 Pelobates cultripes
AACTACCAGAGACAAATTGGGTCATCTCATTCTCTTTTTGGCAAATCCCAGATTTGCAACAATTTCCATGTTGGCACATGTAGTTTCAGTGCATGCAGACTGTTGCAGATATGTTCTTAATATGTCAGGGCACATGCAAACCATGTGTCCCAATAAATGTACCCTGAACCTTACTTCACGTCTGTAAACATTATGCATTTCCAGTACTTTCTAACTCATCACCCTTCCAGACATTTAGTTGATTTCCTAATCTCTGAATTTTAAAGGCCTTCCGTACAGGTATTGCTATATACTTTTGGGGGAATCTAGAATGCCCTAACTTGCAGTCATCACAGCAGCATCCAACAGCTGGCATTACACTAATGGCCCAAGAAATGGCAGAAAGATTTCTACCTGGACCTCTCCGATCTACATCATTTACAGTGTGGCACAATCCCATTGGGATTGTCACAGGGAATCTTCCCTCACACTGTAACTGATCATAGACTTATCTGCACCTCACGCCTCGGCTACCCCAAGTCTCAACTCCCTCATACCCTTCGAGGAGTTTTCATTACAGTATGTCACCATTGTTCATACCATTACAGCTATCACTCAAGCAGGGGGATGCGTGGTTAAGTAAAACTGATATCACAAACGCATTTCAGACTGCCACCATCCACCCTACACTGGCACTTACAGGGCATTTATGGGCAGCAGTTATATATTTCTTCTCCCGCTTAACTTTTGGGTCAAGAGCAGCCCACAATCTTCAATATATTCGTTGAACTCTTTGCTGGTTGTGGTTAAACATATCCAGATCCCCTACAGTCATACACTCACGAGATGATGTTTTTGTTGGTCAAAGGGAACGCCTTTCCTTCTAGAAGCTTCAAGGAAGCCATTAGTATGTCTGAACACTTGGGTGTCCCAGTATTCCCTAAGGTCACAGAAGACCCAGACACTATCGTTACATTCCTGGGCACACAACTTGACTCGACCTCCATGTCAACAAGTTACCACGTGAGAAATAGGAACAGTCGCAACAACACCAATTACCACCTCCTGCTTGGTACTTGCAACCACATGGAACTACAATCCCTACCAGGTTTCTTAAATTTTGCCATGCGCATCATACCACAGGCCGCCCTCTCATCTAAGACCACTTTGCTTTTTCCACACTCCCGCATGATGATCAGGGGCTGATGATCAGGGGCTGTCCCTAGACAACCAAGCCACGGCAGACCTACACATATGGTGGACTTTCTTAACCATACATAATGGTAAACTATTGTGGCAGCTGCCGTGTGAGCCGCCATGGCAGGGGGGTCATTTATGGTCAAGGTCATGGAGCCAGGCTCTGACAAAACTGGCCTTGTCCACCAGCACTCAACACGCTTGCTACAGGGTTTTCCACTTATACAATACGTTTCATGTCGGACCATCACTTAGCTGTTTTGAGATTTCACCACTTATGGCCTTTGCCTCTTTTTGCCACCTTAATTTAAAAATTCTCGCACAACACGGTTAAACTTATCTCACGGGCATTCAACACTATACATATTTCTCCTTCCCAAACAACAAGGGTTCCTATCCTCCTACCCCATCCATACCTTACTTAGAGACATAGCCAAGCGGACATTCCCGCTAAAACTAAATACTGCCATAGATATACAATCTTCAAACCATGTCAGAACCACTTGACAAAACTGCTACCTATCTAGCCTATAACTGCTTTCTCAGGCCAAAAAAATAACTCACTATCAGTGGCCAACATCATAAACAAGAGTGCCTGTTGACCTCTTATCTTCTAAAACACACAGACCACTATGTCCGGTCCCTTCCTAAAACTAAGACGAGTCAGATGGGCGAGCCAGTGCATATAACCTACTACCTTACAAGCAATGCTGGGTGTCCAGTTAAGGTACTGGTTACGTTCTTGGGCACGCCACTATACGCACCACTGAACCATTACTGTCGCTGTATGATGCTGTCCTTACCACAGGTAAGTTAATGCACTATGTCCACCTACTCATTCACCGGGCTCGAACTAAACCCTAGCGACTACTCAGGACACTCCTTTAGGATAGGAGCAGCCTCCACGGCCTATAGACAAGACATCCCCGCACACGTTAAGACAGGGCCGCTGGGAATCATAGGCTTATGCGACTTGCATACCACAGCCGATTCAGGAACTAGGAAGCTTTCATTAAAATGTCTACCTGATGGTTAACCAATGCACTCTGATCCTGTATAATGTTTTGCATTAATATGTCTCTTTTTGCCCACTTTTACCGGTCTACAGCATACGTCGGTTTCGGCACACCTCAACCGATTATTCCTAAAGCTACATCTCTACAACCCATCGTATTCTATATCATATGAGAATGCCTCAAACACAAATTGGAAGGCATGACCTGAAGTTGTGGGAGGGGCTATAGACCTATAAAAGGGACTCCCCCCTTTCCCTACTTAACTTTGTTGGTCAGACGAATAGCCCCACCCTCCACTCCCATTGTTCATATTTCCTCTATGTAAGCCCACTTTTACCGGCCTACAGCATATGTCCTATTCCTAAAGCTACATCTCTACAACCCATCTTATTCTATATCATATGAGAATGCCCCGAACACATATATGTGTGTGTGTGTGTGTGTGTGTGTGTGTGTGTGTGTATATATATATATATATATATATATATATATATATATAGTGTGTGTTTGTGTTTTCTCATGATGTATAATTGAATCTTTTTAAAGATGACATTTATATATTGGGTTTGTTATCAGTAAAGTATACATTCTGTACAAAGAGAAAGTGTGGACAAATATACATGAAAGTAAGACAATAAATGCATGAGAATACTGCTATCACTTTATAGCTTAAATATAACAAAGCTAGGAAAAGGAAATTTGCTGTGCCTAGAGGGTGGGAAGCCTGAATCAGCTATGGTGGGAATTCACACTGATTTAGCCATACTGGCAAGTGATTCATGCCATGCTAGGGAAATGTCTGATGCCCCAACTCTATTTGAGCTGGCCAAACAACACTACAGCCCTGAAGGGAAGATATAAGAAGTCGATAACGATCCACATTTTAAATTTAGCTAAGCAGGTTATTCCTTGGTTCTGGAAGAAGTCCACTGCTGAGTGTGTGGTTTACACAAACAGAAGAATTACACATGACAGAAGGTCTCCACTTTGGAGCCACTGGTTAAATTACCATTTACTAAGCAATTTGGAAACACTGGTTACTGACCACCTCTAAAGAGGACTTCCAAATACAGCTGAGAGTAGACAGAGGTTTCTGAATGAGTACCAAATCATCTCCACCCATCCTTTTCCTCTACGGTTCAATTTTGATATATTTAAGCTTGTCATGTGAGTAATGATATAATTTGTTTGGTTGCCTGTGGATGCGGTCAATAAGCTTGAGGCACTAAGGGTAAAACAGGGAACTGTCAGTTCCTGAGATGATCTCATGACATTAAGGGGTCCTGCATGACCAATGTGTATATTCTGACACATATGATACAATATTTTAGTCTGTCATGTTGATGGTAATATGGTATTGATGAAGGGTTACCCTCCTGTTATACGATCGGTGAGGGTGAGCGAAGGGCACGAGCGCCATGTTAAGATCTGAACAGGCATACCTATTATTCTTGGCCTTTAATATTAACTTGAGTTCTAGATTTTTTTACTTATGTAATTTTTCACAAGCTGTCAACGTACAAATTTAAATTTCATCCGATGCAACGGAAGTTTATGTCGTACATATTGACTTTTTGTTTAAAATTTTGTATATTGTCACATTTTACAGCATATGGAAACATATTCTTTATAGGCTGTTACTGAGTGCAGATTTTTATTTTTTTTTCAATGAAAAATACTGCAATGTATAGCATGATAAAACAAAGAAAATATCCTGGAGCAGTAGAGTTATGCGTAGTTTGGCTGTACTATTCTAGTTAAAGGGACACTCCAGGCACCCAGACCACTTCTGCCCATTGGAGTGGTCTGGGTGCCAACTCCCACTACCCTTAACCCTGCAGCTGTAAATATTGCAGTTTTCATAAACTGCAATAATTACATTACAGGGTTAACTCCTCCTCTAGTGGCTGTCTGCTAAACAGCCACTAGAAGGCACTTCCTGGTTTCTAGCACAGGTTTTCTGTGCTAGAGCGTCGCTGGACGTCCTCACGCTGAGTGAGGACCTCCAGTGGCATCACTAGGGGGGGCCAGAGGGGGCCATGACACACCCTACATCATGCAGTGCCCCCCCCAAATGCCAGCAACTTGCTGGCCATGTGTTTAAATTCTATTCCCTCGGGCTGTAACAGTGTGTGACAGACCGAGAGAGGGAATGCAGGACAGAGGAGCTGGAACGGTGCTGGGTGTTTTCAGCAGCTTCCCTGGCACAGGCCCTGCCCCCAAACCAAGCCCCACCTCCCGCACATAAGCCCCGCCCCACCGTTAAGCAGCAGACCTTGCTGCTGCTGGAAAGGCAAGAAGATGGCTGTCTGACCCCCAGCAACAGGTAGGCTTGATATGCTCAGGTGTGTGTCTGTCTGCTAGTGAGGAGCTTGTGTGTGTATGGACTCAGCAGTCTGTGTGTGTGTGTGTGTGTGTGTGTGTGTATGGACTCAGTAGTCTGTGTGTGTGTGTGTGTGTGTGTGTATGGACTCAGCAGTCTGTGTGTGTGTATGGACTCGGCAGTGTGTGTGTGTATGGAATCAGCAGTATGTGTGTGTGTATGGAATCAGCAGTGTGTGTGTGTGTATGGAACCAGCAGTCGCAGTGTGTGTGTGTATGGACTCAGCAGTGTGTGTGTGTGTGTGTGTGTGTGTATGGACTGTATCAAGGGAAATATTTTTTTTAATAATCCTTGGTGGAAAATAATGAATTCTCCACCAGGGATTATTACAAACAAACAAAACATTGGCGGGGTCAAACTGCGGTGAGGGCGGGGTTAAATGTCCTACTTTTGTCCCTGGCCCACCATGTGCGCCCCCCTAAAAATGAATCCTAGAGACGCCACTGCCAGCATCGCTCAACTCCCCATAGGAAAATGCGTGCTGGGCATTGCCGCGCATGCGCATTAGGTCCCCCCGCCAGGCGGCCGCGCATGCCCAATTAGTCTCCCCCGCTGGATGATGTCGGTGGGACTGGAGCGTGGGCGGACCCAAAACCACAGCCGAGGGACATCGGTGGGGGTCTCAGGTAATTCACTGAAGTGGCTTTCACCCCTTCAGCAACATGGGATGAGTGGTGGGAGGGAGAGGGTACCTGCAGTGCCAGGAAAACGGTTTGTTTTCCTGGCACTGGAGTGTCCCTTTAAGGACAGGTTAGACCACCTGACTGCGGATATAGATATCTAGCAGGTTATGTAGACAACTATGTAGCGTCCATGCTCAGGGTGTGTTAGGACTGTGGCGCATCGTGCAGTAATAATAACCAGATACATTGACCTTTAAATGTAATTATATTGTACTACTAGGTTTTAGCTGCTTAGGCTGCTGCCAGTGGCATGACAATAAAATAGTATCTGTTGCCCAACAGCAATGTAAAGTAATAAATGCAAAGCATAAATACATTATAAACTAGCATTGATCTTGTGAGGCTGCATCAGGCTCAAATCAAGTACTTTTCACATCTAAATACTATATAATGTACACAATCCTGATAATTATTAAGCAATGATTTGAACCTGTTGTGATCAACTGTAAACACGGAGACATATTTCTGCAAATCTGGACCAGAGGTATTTGTAGATTGGTAAATATAACCCATGGCTACACAGGCATATGTGACAAACCTAATCAGTTAGCTGACATCACAACTGTGCAGATAAACCTTTGGGTCCTTTTCTGCCATGTGGTGCCTGGGCATTGGGATATCAAGGAGATGCAAGCAGATCAGAATGTACTGTAATTACTGCACACTGTGTCAAGAAATGTTTGAGTCACTTCTGGGAAGGTAGGGACACATTATGTGATGCCGCTATGCAATGTGACTTGAGGTGTGCTGTGTCACTTTTTGTCTGAGAGAGCTGTTTACTTGTTTGCTTTTGTAGGCCCTCTAGGATGCTCACCCTCCATCAGTCCTCCCCGGGTCAGACCCAATGCAGCAGCAAAGCGTTCTGGGGCACCGTGGGCACTCAAAGTCCAGATCAGTCCACCGGACCCCCACCCCACCAAGAGTCCATGCACTGGCCGTCCCCTGCACCTCCCCAGTGCCACATAAGCTTCTGTGAAGCCTTAAGACCCTCATGTTTCTCCCTGCACCGGCCACACACTTAGGACTGGGCACCTTCCTCACAGCCACCAGTACATCGGAAAGGTTTGTGTAATCCTGACCCACAAGACTCGCAGTGCCAAGGACCATCTTCTCAGGGTCCCCTCCAAACCCTAAGGAAGGGTACCCTTACATTTCCAGAGGTTAGGCCGCCTGGGAGATCCATCCGCAGACAGCAGCTGCCATGGTTATTGGCGCATCATAGGAAAGCTTCTCTGTGAAATGAGTATTCCCCTCCGTGCTAGCATTTCCAAGTCATCTCTTGTGGCTGGTCCACTAATATGGAGGGATAACTCTAATAGGGTAGCGCTCCCATCACCAGCTGCCTTCCTGGTTGTTACCGAAGTATGGACTCACTGGCCGGGAAGTGGGGGGGCCCTGCCTCCCAATGCATTCGGACAGTAATGCAGCCTCATGGTGACCAGCCCCTCAGCCTGTCAGGTATGTTTTCACCTATGCCCTGTTGATTCCCCCCTCCCGCAAGGCTCCATACTCAGGCCTGGGTGTAGGCCCCGGACACCATCGGCATCCGTATCTTGCTGCAATCGGCTTGAAATTGGTATTGCCATGCAGCCAGCGGGATCCTCCAGGCGTTGCCCGCATTATCTCGTGCTCCGTTGAGCTCTGGAAGCAGGAAATTTGCCCTTTTTAGCGTCATTATGTCGGAGCTTGCGAAGATGGCCGCCGCTTAGCGGCCCTGCCCCGCGCCCATATTTGAACTTATTGTACAAATATTGCTTGTGGACAATAGTTGATTTTTGAAAATGAATAAACATACATTTACAAAAAAAAGGATAGAAAATCTGCTGCTCTATCCCAGGTCAGTGTGTGGTTGATTCAAAATCCCTATTTAGAGGGAAAAAAGGGACATTTCATTGCAGTTTATTGAACAGGGGTCAAGGTCTAGACTCTAGAGAATCACTGAGTTAAGATTCCATCTTGACAACTTTGTGTCTTAACAAAGTAGTACTTAGTTTATTTCTTAAGGTATTAAGCTTTTATTTTCACATAAAATTAATAATGGGGTGTTTTTAAAAATACATGTGATGCTTATGAGTACACTATTGGTAACTTTGGTTATATAGAAATATCTAGGTGGGTTTGCTCCAAATAAACTAGAATTGAATAATCTATCATATTATATACAGTCAAACCCACTAAATGTATGAATATAAATCAGGTAACTTACATAAGCTAAAATATTTTTATTCATTCCTTATAAGATCATGAAATCAATCATAACCAATGGAGGCATCATTTCATATTTATCTTACTTTATAAAGCTATACATTACAGACCCTCAGGGGATACACGTATGGCTCTTAACACAATGTAAATATTTTACTATCTTATATGTATCGGAAACTCCCAAGGCCAAGCCATTTATGCCTTTCCATTTTATAAATTGTTGACTTACATCTACTGGGATAATGTTAAATTATCTTAAGACAGAAGAGCAAGTGAGTCAACATCTGGTAAAAAGTTTAATCCTGAAACATATTAAAGGAACAGTGTAGCATTGAGGATAGATATCTGTAATGTCAGGGTCCTGATTCTCCTTATTAATTAGGCTCCCCCTGGGTAAAATAAACGAAAACTTTTTTTAAAATAAAGAAATTAAGTCTCCGTCAGCGCTGCCACGACGTACTCCTCAGGTTGTGACATCATGGAGGCAGTGTCCCTTTAAGTCTTGGAGGCAGTGGAGAAATGCAAAGTCATATGCTTTCTATTTAATACATTTAAAGGGACTCTTTAGGCACCCAAACTATTTCACGCAATGAAGTTGTGTGGGTTCTATAGCCCTGTCATTTTTTCTTCAAATATTTTTTATTGAAATAAAAGTTTTCAAATTTTCACATAACAAATATATAAAGTAACACAATATAATACTTTGTGGGAGGTAAAAAAAACAAAGAAAACCTCCTGTCATTTTAACTCTACAAATGAAAACATTGTCGTTTTGCAGGGTTAACATGCCTCTAGTGGTTGTCAGGAAGAGGCACAACTCGGCTATAGCGCATTGAGAGAATTTAATTGGTGCATCCTGACATTTTGTTAAGCATACACAGTAACTTGCCAATGCTTCCCAATGGGCAAGCTTTTGATTGACTCAGATCATCAGTATTAATGAATTCAGGAAAAGAGGAAAGGCAGCAGCGAGGACACTAGCAAGCTGCCAGATGTAAGGTAAATAAAACTTACCTTTTAAACCCCTCCTGGACACCTAGATAGGTTGGGCAACACTATAGCATTAGAAATGCATGTTTGTATAGTGTTCTTTTTATTTAAAATGTCCTTTCCATGTTACGGGTGACATAAGGGCCATCCTTGGGGTCCCTGAGGTGGCCGGCTCCTGGGCCACCCAGGAGAAGAGGCTGGCCACAATGGCATACATACCGGGTCGTAGGGTGGCCGGGCCCCCTGGTGGGCTGGGCCCGGTCGCAGCCGCGACCCCGGTATGTACGCCACTTCCTAAAGTCCATGTTACAAGTCAATATATTATCATCCTATGCGGCAGAAATGCCTCTGCCACGTGTTCTTCGAGGGGCCTGCTTGCCAGCATCCTGCCAAAAGACTACGGGCCCTTTAAATACACATGTGATTTATGTACTTTTGTACTCTATAAAGAGAGACCGACCGTTGGCCCCAATTCCCTGGAACTGTTTTGGACATAGGATCATGTGCACAGTTGGTCAAAATTATGACTTCTATGAAAATCCTGAACCCCTGAACCGATCTGGGTCATTTTTGGATATGTTGGTCCCCCAGATCGGGGCTGTCAGGGGATATGACTTTTGTGGGGTTTTCAATGAGACAGCCACTAGAGGCTGGATTAACCCTCAGTGAAACATAGCAGTTTCTTTGAAACTGCTATGTTTTCAGCTGCAGGGTTAAAACTAGAGGGACCTGGCACCCAGACCACTTCATTGAGCTGATGTGATCTGGGTGTCTGTAGTGGGCCTTTAAGTGTATGTGTATCTGCATGCACTGGTGTACATACCGCGGTCGCAGGGGTCGCAGCCCTGCGACCAGGTGCCCCCCACCACCATGAGTTGCAGAGTAAGCGCGTGGAGGGGGCCCACGGATTTGTTTTCGCACCAGGGCCCCATGGGTTGTGTGTACGCCACTGACTTTAGGAGCTAGTTAATGTTTTCTCTCTAAAAACCTTTTATACATCCTACTATTTAACAGTGACCATAGAGGTGTAGTGCACTGATTCTAATTTTAAGTCCCACTACAGTCTACAAATTGTTCTTTAAGAATCATTATCATCACCCTTGTGTACGTTCTTAATGTGTTGGGGTGTGAGCACATTTCTCAGGAACGTGCTCTCTTCTCAATCCATAAATATCTCCCCACACATGGCATATGGGATTTGACAGGATCAATAATTGGGTCCCACATGATCATTAATTGGATTTCACCTGGTCTATAGGGAATTGTATCCAATTCTACTCCTCTGCCACACATGGTATGGATACAAGGAAGCAGCTTTCACTTTAGTAACTTATTATAAATGGGGTTTGCTTATTTTGGCCATCGTTTTTTCAAGTTCTATCTGGCATTAATCAGCACAGAATGTATGTCTCTGCAATACATTATTTTGTAACTGTCTTGTGCTTAATGCATAGCCATTGTCTAAATGTTCAAGCTGGTTTCCAAATAAATGCAATATTACCTATCAGTGATTTCAATTCCTAATCAGCCCTCCTAAATATAGCTTATTCTGTAGTAGTCTGCCTGGAATGCTTCTTCCACACTCACCCACCATTGGCATTTCTATCCACATGCTTTATCTCCCTACTCTAAATATCTGAATGTACGATATTGTATCTTATTACTAAACTCTACATCAAATATAAATATATGTGCAGTAATACATTCTAAGTGATGAGCAAATATAAGTTGTAAATGATCCAAGGAGAAATCTGATTGCCATTAGGGAGTCAAGAAAGATTATTTTCCCTTTTTGTGCTATAATTGGAAATGGTTACAATTGGGTTTTGTTTACTTCTTTTGGATCAACTGTATAAACGAATGGGCTTCACTTGTTTGACTTTAGTCTTTTTTTTTTTTAAACTTCGACAACTAGATAACTATGTAATGTGGCACAGTCAGATGGAAAATCCTGTTAGTTTTTTATTCTGATTGCAACACTTTTGCTCCATAAAATCTTTTTATTAACAACCTGATCATCCACTTCTCTGTTAATTTCAGTCAACATTTAGAGGCATTCTTTTTATTCCTTTATTCTCAACATCTTTATATCTAGTACACAGTTTGTAGTCATTCATTGCACCCATTACAAAAATTGCATAGAAATCTTTGATAATCTATCAAAGATTATAAAGATCAATATCTTAATAATGAAAGCATGTCCACTGATTCACTATTTGTATTGGTTATTGTAGGCTAACCTTTTAACAAACTAGGGGTGACAACTTTCCTCCTATCACCATTTTTTTATTTTAAAATAAGGCTCCTATTTGAGCCAAAATCTTGCCTGTTTTCCTCCAATAAATCCTGCATGTTTGGATAGATCCTATGTGTGCCCAGACATCTGTTTTTTATTTTGACATCCCTTTTTGATCAACACCATTCGTGCATTAGATTTTTTTAAAACATTTCTTTTACACATACCTACATATACAACAATGTTGTCATCATTTGTGCAAATTACAGAAAAGAAATGGTTAAAGCAAATACAAAGTCAGCAAGACAAGTAGATTAGAACTAGAACAGAACACTCAATGGGTTTCTATATCGTTTATTTGGATCACAAAATAACAATTACTGTATATGAACATAGCCAAAGGCTAAAATAAAAACAGAATAGACTCATGATTACTAAAAATCTAATATCTATCTTATATGTGTGAAGTAAACTGCATTCTCCATTTTACTACATTTCTTTTTTATTACTGTGTTCAACATTTTTTTTTTTTACTTTTATTTTATCGCGGTCGGCCACTCTTCAACACCGTTACACATCTTCTGCACACTTTGAAACAGTTTCTCTCATCTTTACACTCTAGAAGCTGTGACTCAGACTTCTGTCTTGTTACAGATATGACTGAGTAATAAATGTGTTTGTATGAGGAAAGAAATAAGCCAAGTACAGATGGAGCAGACATATGTAAACAAATGAAAGCAAATGTTCCTTCCATTAATAAGCCCATTATATGGGCTGCTAAGGTACCCTCACCATATTTGTTGATGTAATAAAATTAGTGGTTGAGATATTTGTTAATAAAGTCAATGGTTTGCGAGAAAAAGATTTTGAAATTAATAATAAGCTTTATTTTGCAAGGAGCACACTTTTCACCAATGAGGCCCAAATATGCACTCGGATTTCTCTGAAATCAGCATGGGATTAATATTTGTTTCTTAAGCAGAATAATTTGTTAATAATTTACACATAACATATATTTGTGGACATAACTTTCCAATAGTGTCTTTAGGATGATCAAATATGTTATGTATGTGGACATAATAGCTACATAAAGTTGTACATAGACACATTAAAATCAAGTATCGCTACATCAGAGGGCATAGCAGGCTACTCTTGCAACCTGCAAAGAAAGTAGGATGCCTGGACCCCATCATACTTCTTTTTACGAGACTGAAAAAATGCATACTGTATCATATGCAATCTAGTTATCATAAATCAACCAAAATAGGTTTGTAACATTGCTTGTTTTACTCTTCCATGATTGGTTATAAACTAACAAGCTCAGCAACCACATTTGCTTGTTTAAACACTATATATGTTTTAGGTGGTTGAATTTTTTTGAACATAGCATTCTCAGAAATATCATGAGTTACCATACAAATATCCATAAGCAGGGTATTTGACTATTTTCATCTGTTTTTGTTTCATATACTGTACATAACTACAATCCTCTATGCTAATATTTCAAACACTAATCATAATGATGTAAGACAAGTGATCCCACACGATCTCTAAAACATTTATTTCTCCATTATTTCTGTGAAAGAGGAATACATAATTTAAAAATAGAATTTAAAATGTAAAGTGTTTTTTTTGTATCCCTGAACAGCAATTTATACTTGAAGTTACTACTGTATCATACTTTTATGTACTAGCTGTGCACCCAATGTTTCAAATAAAATCTATATTATTTCTTGTAATTGAAATGTACTTGGTAGAAAAGTAGTTACCACAGATATTCAAATTATGGATATTTGTTTATGTATGATTTATTGCTTTGTTGGAGGATATTGAAGATTTTACTAAAACAATGTTTCCTCATATATTTATTTTTATTTCTATTTAATTAAGAAAATAAAATCTGGAAAGGGTGAATGGTGTTTGTTTATTATAATAATTCTTATTTGTATTATTATTAGTGCTATTCCTTTGCTTTTAGCACTTTTAGCACTTTAACTCTTTCATTGTATTGTTTACAAGAAAACTATTTTATTAGTTTTTAACACAATGGAAAAAGGGTACAGAAAATACAGTGGAAGGGTAGGGCTATAAAGTACACTGCATTTGGCATTGACAATATAATACCAAGAGTTCTCTTATCAATATATGTGTATACAGACACCCAAGGTGCACCACATCCCACTACAAACTGTATTTGTTTTAATATGAAGCCAATAAAGAATATGGATTTCCAACCAATTCTATATTTCTAAATATTTTGTGATTTTGAGTTTAAACTACAGGTAGCGCTGCAAAAACAAGTGTCCCTTTCGCAGAAGAAATGTGTATAACCCCTTAAGGACACATGACGTGTGACATGATTCCCTTTTATTCCAGAAGTTTGGTCCTTAAGGGGTTAAAGCAACCTAAATGACTGTGCTAAATATGCCCATACTATAAATGGGCACCTCACATCCGAGCCCCATCAGGAGCTGCAACATTGTGAGTAGCAGATCAATCAGCAGAATAGGAAGCAAGATCTCCAAGTGCTGACGCAATGTGGTAGACAGAGAAAAAGGTACCATAAAGGGGCATGTATCACATGACAATATTTATTTAACCAGCAAGCAAACACTTTTAAACAAAAATAGAAAGTAAAATAAAGCAATAAAAACTTTGATATGCATGTACTAAATGTTTAAAACATACTATATATTTGTTTAGATTGCCTTGTTGGGCACACATTTTAGCTAAGGGAGTTTCTTCCCTGCCCCACCTTTTACCTACCCATCTCGGTTTCAGACCAGTCTACTAATGACAGAAGCAGAGCATCATTGTGCAACAGGAGGAGAGAGAAACCAAACATCAGAGCCCGCCCTGCATGATCACACGATTCAGACCACCTGCCTTCTACTCTTGTCAAGATGTTACAAAGTCAAGAGATCTTTTAATTGCACATGTGTAAATCTGTCAGACATGCCCAATACACTTTACAAGCATTCCTAGGGATATGACACTGATTGGTTAGATCAGTGTGCTACCTGAAGTTGGTGTGGAAAGCATAAGGAAAAAAAAAGCAGATAAATATGAAACATAAACACATTTACATGCTCTTTTTGCAGCCTGCAGAGTGAAGTTCATTGTATGTATGTGTGTGTATATATATATTTTTTTTTATTTATTTATTTATTTTTTCTATCTACATATCCAACCTCTCTGTGTCTTCAGTTGTGCATTTCCAATTGTGTGCATTGCTCCCTGTGCATAAGTGGGAAATGTACACAGAGCAAACTTTCAACACGAGGCAATAGGAGAAAAAAATGGGTGCAGTGTAAGGTCATGTAACAATCCATAGGGCAATATATACATATACAAAAGAGCAGGGGCGTACTAAGGGGGGGGCGGTCCGCCCCGGGTGCCACCAGGATGGGGTGGAAAGAGAAATAAGGGGGGTGAGAAAGAGAAATAAGGGGGGTGAGAAAGAGAAATAAGGGGGGTGAGAGAGAAATAGGGGGAGGAGAGAAATAAGGGGTGGAGGTGAGAAAGAGAAATAAGGGGGTGAGAGAGAGAGATAAGGGGGGTGAGAAAGAGAGATAAGGGGGTGAGAGAGAGAAAAAGGGGGGGTGAGAGAGAGAAAAGGGGGGTGGGTGAGAAAGAAAAAGAAGGTGGGTGAGAGAGAAAGGAGGGGGGTGAGAGAAAATAGGAGCGGGGGTGAGAGAGAAATTGGGAGGAGGAGAAGGAAATTGGAGCGGGAGGAGAGATTGACATTCATCACATACACACAATGCACCCCTTGCACACAGAAAAACACACAATGCATTACACACACAGACACACATACACAAGCAATGCAACCGTTACACACAATGCATCCCTTACACACACAGAAACACACAATGCATTCATTACACACACTCAATGCACCCCTTACACACATTCAATGCATCCCATACATACACAGAAACACACCTTGCAGTCCTTACACATACAAACACAATTTCACACAATGCATTCCTTACACACATATCAGGACATCCCTTACACACTCCACCCCCTGTGAACAAACTCATTGGTGGAACATGAAGGTGGACCCTGGGACCCAGACCTTGAGCTGTGTAAAGGACCCCCAAAAAATGGAGCTGCTTCCCGTTCTCCTTTTAATGTAAACACGGCGGCACTGCAGCACTGGCGTTAGTTAACATGGCAAATCATATGGCTGGGGCATTGTGATGTCACATGGGGGGCGGCAAACTTTACTTTAGCCTTGGGCGGCAAAAATCCTTGTACCGGCCCTGGCTGGAGGGGGCTGTGTGAGCTGAGGCCGCACAGTGTCCCATGGTAGTTAGGGTGCCGTGCGGCCAGTACAGCTCACTCAAGCAAACAGCTGATAAACTGGCCGCACGGAGGAAATGTGTATGTGTGACTGTCTGCCTGTGACTGTGTGTGACTGTCTGCCTGTAACTGAGTGTGTGACTGACTGTCTGTAACTGAGTGTGTGACTGTGTCTGTAACTGAGTGTGTGACTGTCTGCCTGTAAATGTGTGTGTGGGGCTGCAGGGATTTTGTAGAAGGGGGTGGGGGTTTTGTATTGGGACAGGAGTCTTTATAAGGGGGGATAAGCAGGGGATTTGTGGAAGGGGGTTGCGGGGGTTTTGTAGATGGGGCAGTACAGGATTTGTAGAAGGGGCAGGACAGAGGTTTTGTAGGAGGGGCAGTGCAGGACAAGGGTTTTGTAGGAGGGGCTGACAGCGGTTTTGCAAAGTTTACAAATTGTAAAAATAAAAGAAATAAAACCTTTAACATTTTTTACAGGTTTTTTTTTATTTTTTTGGGGGGTGGGGAGGGGGGTGCCAAGCACAGGATCCGCCCCGGGTGCCAAATGCTCTAGGTACGCCCCTGCAAAAGAGGAGATTTGCTCGGCAATGAATTACAGGTACTTTTTGCTTTTTTTTTTTTTTTTTGCAGGTTTCAAAGGGGGCGAAATGCCTAATTAGTAATGTCCAAAGGGGCATGCTAAAAAGCCCTTTAAAGCATTCTTTATTAATGATAATTAAAAAAATAAATAAAAATAGAGTGGTGGAATTATGGATAGACCCAAATGAATAGATAGACAGTTATACTGTGGAAAAACAGGAAAGCCGGCAGTTTAAAAAAAACTACTTTTTAAAGAAAATAAATGTTGTACTCTTTCAGTAACATTATTTTAACTCCAAACCCTAAGCACAATCCCCTATTTCTATAATTTTCTTGTGACTTTTATTTAAATATGTAGGTAGAATGAAAAAAAAAACGCAAATAATGTTGTGTATTGTGTGACATTTAACATGTCCCACAGCTATGGCCTGCCTTTGTTCAGTCAGATTTGTTCATCAATGTTGTCTTCATTTGTAATTTAGTGATCATTGTCTCATACCGATTGGATTGCATGTTATTTTGGACAAGTAATCTATTTCATTGATGTTTCCATTTACATGGATCGAGCTACCACATTAATTAAGATAAGACATATATATCAACATTTTTTTTTTCTCAAGAAAATACATAGCATCTAGTTAACATTAAGAACCAACATATGTTTTGCTCACCCAAAAAATACATGTCAGTTAATAACAAAGAAGATTTCTATATAGCGAAAACATATGATTTCAAATTTAAAAGTAGAAGACTGAAAGTCAATTTGTAAAACAATTATTTTACAAAAAAGTGGTGTATGTGTAGGAGAAGATATATGTATATTTGGAATCCAGACCATATTCCTACTGGGCTAAGCACACCATCTATCCACTATAGGCGCCCATTTGGAGGTGACCACAGGAAATCATAAATTTGAGGAGAATCTCTGAAAGCAGTTTAAGCAGTAAGTATTATAGTTGGCATGTTAATCTCCCATGTTAAAATTAGTGTAGAACCCACTTATATAAGGCTACTGTGACGTAGTGGTGGGCTTAACACAATATGGCCATATGGTGTAACTGAATCCCCATATGTGTTTGCTAAAATAGTTTATTTTAAGTAGGCTTGTAAAAGGTAAAACTGTATTTATTTATTTTTTATATGTGGGTGCGCGCAATTCCTTAATCTATATTTTAAACCTATGATTAACCTTATCAAAAGGTGAACTTGACAGTCCTTAGTCTTTTTTTTTTTAGCTTATTTTAGAATGTAACCATGAAACTATATGTGCTTTGAAAACTCAGAGGAACAGGTTCTATATATGTATGTCATATTTCTGTCTATACATATTTGATATTTGTAGCACAATGGATAATTATTCGCGCATTAAAGTTCACAAATGTAGGAGTTCTTCAATGAAGCCTGTACTTATTATGGAGCATTTCACATATACATTCAAAGGTACAATGTCCACACATCTTTATCACTAGTAAAAAGTAGCACAAAATAAAACACATTGTAAATTATAGATAGATGGAAAATATGTAGCACCTAAATATACACTGAAGAGAATCCATAGATATTGATCATAAATGCACCTACAATGGCAGCCATTTTTTCCTACACTGGAGGAGCCAGATGAGTTGTAATCGAATAAATGAGTGTAATTTTTGATTAGCTCTTTTTGTTGTTCTACAATTGTTTCTTATTCAATTATTTTTATTTTTTTATTGAATGTAATAAAGGACAATATTGAAATACAAAGAAAAGGCTGTGTATCCTATAATTTTAACACTATTATCATAGTTGTTCATGGTTTTTATCAATGTGTATATAAAATGCACAATAACATTGACAAGTATTTATTTATGTTTATGCATAGTGTGGAAAGAATTGAAGCCCAAGAGCAGTTTTTTATGTGCAGATTGAAATTTCAATAACTTCAAAAAGAAGTATTATTTAATAAGTGTCCCACATTAATTTAATGTATAGGTTTAAAATACAAAGTTGTGCAGTTTTCTCTTCTGTGCATCCTGCACATAGATTTGGCATGTGGCATATTTCTTATAGCTTTTAGGGCTATCTTGAAGGTAATCTTATCATAGTTTTTAAGCTTGTGCACTAACAGCCAGCTTTTATATGTGAACTTCACTTACTGGCAAAACTAAACATTTGGTAATTTATTTTCAAAGGTAAAACATTCACAACATGTTTAACACAATTCTTTAAAGTGCAGTCATCTGGATTATTCACTAATCTCCACTTTTACAAAATCAGAGAAAATGATTTCATAAGAAAGGTGACGTATGAAAAACTAGATTTAATATGCTTTATCATTTCAACTTGATTACAAAGTTCTCTGGACCATCAATGATACATTGAAATTATTTTAAACCATGATTCCACTGCTCCCTTACTAAAGAGGAAATGTCACTTTCTAAGCTTTTAAATTACTTATCCCGATACTTAACAAATATATATTTTTGAAGTATGAAAAATGAAACCAAATGTAGCTATCAACTTTTCGTTATCCTACAACCGGGCACCTCCTTCCTGTCAATTAGGGATCGACCGATGTTGATTTTTAAAAATTTTTTTTTTAGAGCCGATACCGACACTGATAATCTGTGAACTTTTAGGCCGATAGCTTACCGATACCGATATTCTGTACTTTTACCGTTTTGAAAAGATTAACAATTTCTGCACAAATCTATTTTTATTAGGTGGTAAATGTACAAAATATACATGTTAGTCAGATTGTTTTGTTTTTAAGAATATTTAGTGTTCCTCTCCCTTCCCCTACCTTCCCTGTCCCTTAGTGGTCCTCTCCCCTCTCTCCTTCCATGTACTCTAGTATGTCATCCCCCTCCCCTTCTTAGTGGTCCTCTACCCTCCATGGTGTGCCTCATTATCTCTCTTGTAGCGTGGCAGAGTGCAGTGGACCGGGGTACAGGAGCTTCAGTTTCCTGTACCCTGCCAAGCTGACAGGAAGTGCTTTCTCAGTGAGAATTTCCTGTCAGTCCAGCCGGTTACAGAAAACTGAAGCTCCTGTACCGTGGTCCGCTCTGCTCCACTCAACCACACTGCACTGAGTGACTGGTAGGGGGTAGCGCTGTGCGCTTCCTTCCTGCTGGTCACTCAATTCTTGTGCCCTCAGAGCCGGTGCGCCCTAAGATGGCCACCTGTGCCGCCTTATGGATGCGCTGACACTGCATGCACTGGGCCACCGCCGCCTCTCACATTATCGGCAATATCGGTATTAATTGTGGCCGATACTTGCCAAAATATGGAATATCGGCCAAACTGATTATCGGTCTATCCCTACTGTCAATCATGGTGATAAGTTCTGTCTTTTGTATTTGGCAGTAACCACAAAAAAAACATACAGAGAAGAAAATAAATATTTCTATTTCTCCTCTTCATTAGAAGTATTAGCTCTGTCTGAGCCCGCACTGACTTGAATTATGATGTCGTTTTCTAAATCTTTAATAATTATTTTTTAAATAAAATGGAGAATATCATGCAATAAAAGTTAACACAAGTTATAGCTGATTTTCAATGTTGTATTTAACGGTATAAATTTCAGAGAGGGAACAGTTTGCCTTTAATCCAAATTCTTCCACCAATATTGTGAAAGAATAGAATCCCTTTTGGTTCACAGGTGAACTAAAGGACCTCACTTGTTTCGTTATTTTATTCCACTAGAAGGCATATATATTGAATTTCTGCAGTTTCAACTGTGTAAAACAGGCAAAGAGGAATTTGTGAGTGTGCCTCCAACTGTTTGGAGACCGTTTTCTAAATAACTTTTTGTAAACCATACTTTCTCAAAAACCTAGATTCACTCCAAACCAGATGAGCACACTAGACGTGTTTTCCATAATATACTCCTGGCTGTCTTCTGTAAATATCTGCATGACAATTGCTTGTAAAATTTGGCAATTGCTACCACATTTTTTAAACCCGGAGATTAATTAATATTCCAGAATGTGTCTTATACTTCCAGTTTCTCATAAAACAATTACAAAATGTAGCTTGTTTAGATTTTGTATCTGTTGCTCAGAAGGACACAATGAGGTGGGGCAGTGCAGTCTGTTAATGATTAGTATTCTAGCAGTAGTCATCTTCTTTATTATAGAGATGCTTTTGAACTTTGACCTACATTACTGGCATTTGAACAGCAATTTATATTCCACAAACACACCTCTGCCTCTCTCGTACCAGGAGGTAATTGCTGTACTGAGAAGGAAACTATGATTATTGCTTTTCTCAAGGGATATGTTTCTTTATTCTGTGATATTGCATGCTATCAATACCTCAAAATATTATTGAGCATGGTGAATTATAACTGGATACACTGGACTATCAGTAGGCCTAATTACACGGTCTACACCTGCACTGTATCAATATGGCAGTCTTGCAATATGTGCAGTTTTTATTTCAGCGCTGAAATGCCAGATCAATCGATTTTCTTTTTTTCGTTCCATTAGTACAACATATAGTGTGCTAGGAATAAAGTAGCATGGTATCAATCTATCTTTTCACTTCACAAGGGAAGGAAGCATTCTATTGGCTTGTGGAATATGGTTAGTGCAGTTAAAGGGAAAGTATTGTGAAAAGTAGATGTGCTCGAATTTAAACAGATATTGCATTTAGTTGCTGTACAAAAATTGAGTATTTTCAAATACATCTTAGCATTCTAAGATGTTTGTATTCATTTACATGAAGTATAAGCTACCTATCCCATCCACTGAAAACATCCTTCTCGACTCATGTGTGAACTGATAAGAGCATTTCATGTTTAAAGGAACTCATCAAACAGGCAGTGGCTATGTTGTCAGGAGTGCACTGGCACCACCATTGTTAGTAGACAAACCATTCATGAATGCTTTGACTTCCCACCTGTGGTCCACCAGAAACCACATCCTAACTCCTCTTCAGTTATCTGGAGAGCTGGAAGCTTCTGCTTAGGAGCTTGCATTAGTGTTTCTGAGCGTTTCATTGGCTGAGAGTGCTTATGGTTCTACTAAAGGATGTACTAGAGGAGAGAGCAGCTCTTGGTAGACGCTAGGTAAAAAGTCAAACCATTACAAAACTATGTGACTACTTACATTTGGGGTGAGCCAGTGCACTTCTGTCACCATAACCACAATAGGGGATGGTAGTGGCTATGGTGCTTGGAGTGTTCAGTGAAGTAATATCACACAGTCAGTGAAGTAATATCATATTAAAATCAATCTATTTAGGTTAAAAAAATATCTATCCGCAAATGCCTTTACTTACCAGGCTCAACAGCATTACATGATTCAGACTTATTATGTACCATTTTATCACATTCAACTGATAACATTGGCAGAGAGATTAAGTTGGTTATTGGCATATTACCAATATAAAAAAATATACAACTACTCATTGAAGTATAACTTTAGCCGATTGGTTGAATTGTAAATCTGACCACGTATATGTCTTTACAAGTAAAATATACAAAAGTGAGTACACCCCTCCACTCCACTTACAAAAATTTGAGGGGTGTACTCACTTTTGTGAGATACTGTGTGTGTGTGTGTGTGTGTGTGTGTGTGTATATATAAATGTGCAGTTTGGTCACAGAGAGAATGTTTAGCACACTGTACCCAGCTCTTCTGATCCAGATTACATGGTAACCATATAACTAGAAATTGGTGTATAGGATGTAAGATATAACTCCACATACATCTACAGACTATTATTTTTACATAAATATTTTGATTCCAAAGCATAAAGTCCCAAGAGATATAGAAAAACAAGTCACCCACACCACATACAGACTAATCCGCTTACATCATCTTATAACCTTACAATTAATTATTGTTACCTTAGTGGTAGAAGTATCTCTGATTTTTTTTTATTGATTTTTTTATTGTATTTTATTTAATGTCTATAGACTGTCTTTGGGGAAATATTTAATCTTGTTGCAGAGAAACTATAAACTTGATTTAAAAAAAAAAAACTGTAGATTTTACTGTTGTATTACTGCTAAACTAAAACATTATATTAAATAATCACAATTGTAAGGAATGGTATCCACAATTAATAACATCAATAGCACTCTATGATGATGATAAATTTAATGAGGCTAACTCATCTTTATCTCATCATAATCTCTTGTGATAGCAAAATGACTTTGCCATTTGACTTTATATATGTAAAAAAAAAATAAGAATCTTCCTGTCTGATGTAATTCATACATATATCAAAAATTGTATTTCAAATATTAACACAACTTGGCTTTTGGTAACAGTTGTAAAATATAAAAAGTTAAATAACACAACACAACACTAACTGACTGGGAAATACTTAAAAGCAAGTGAAACCTCAATTTATCCATCCTGTAAAATATTTTATAAATAAATAGTTGAAGTGGAACTAAATATGTATCCTCTAATTTTTTGGCTTTTTCTTCATACTTGGTGGCAATTTTGCACAGAAATGTAAAGGTGAGTAGGGTCTTCCTAAGGTGGCTAGCTGCCTTCCACAAAATTACTGAACATCCAGCAAATACTCCGAGTGGGGTTACTGTGTTATGAGTCATGACAAATATGACATGTAGGGAGGTTGTAATTGCACTGCTGTATAGGTTGGTGCATATAAACGTCTGGAGCGCTATGTCAGGGTACTGTGCAACCAAAGTAACTATAAATATTGTTTACTGAATTGTAATTGCCTACCTAGAGAACAGAATAGACAGTAGTTGAAGAGACATTATATAATCCCCTCTCTCATGGCTTTTGGTAGCATATTAAATATATTAGCTAATTGTAAGTAGGTCCATTACGTACAGTTACCTTTCCCTGCCATGTTCAAGTCTATCTTATACATCTCCTTCTTGTAGGACATCGGATTATCTTTGTACTTGGAGCTCTAATGCATTGGGTATTGTTTCATTGTTAGTCTTCAATGATTACATATCTAGAAAGGGGGATCTGCAGAGGGATATACAAAGGGAAGGACTCGTCCCTAAGATTCTGTGCCTGTGTAAGTGATAACTCAGTGGCTAAGAATGACAGCTGCAGACACAAGACTGCTTCCCAACAAGATCTGATTAGCTGTTTTTCCCAAAGCCGGTTCTATGAGTACCAATACGTTTTGCTATTATAACACCTATTTGCAAATTGTCTAAAGCTAAATGTTCCCTTTAGGTTGGACACACATACGTGTGTGTATGTATATATATATATATATATATATATATATATATATATATATATAATCTCCTCAGAAAATGTAACTATAAAGTTTATTTAACAAAAGATAAATTACTAAAACTATATATTAAAAGAAGTAAAGACTTAGTAAGCTGTACCATTTGATGTTCTAGTCTTGATTAATAATGATATGGATGGATGGGTGGGTGGATGAATGGGTGGATAGATAGATAGATAGATAGATAGATAGATAAAAATCCATCTTGACTCCAGAATGGCAGCCAGATTGATCCTTGAACATTTTAATGGGTTTCACGCTGGGCACAGATGGAGAATGCTAAGATTGTAGACACAACCAGTGGTTTAGGGCAGCACAACACCAGTTTTTATGTGGGGATAAACATTATTTGGAGTAGTTTAGGAATACTAAGCTTCTTTTTCTGGAGGGGAGAGAGGTAAACCAAAAACAAATGGGGAAAATGGAGTCTCTTTTATTCTGTAATAGGTTGAAGTTCTGCAGATCCCCTCCCATCCAATTGGTAGTTGTTTTGGGAAGCTCACTTAAGAGCATCTGGGCATGGCAAATAAAAATGGGTCTGGTTTGAAATCTGTTGTGTTTCAGCAGGTTTTGCACATATCTAGCCTCCTTTAAGAAGAAATTTCCATTGAGTTGCCATTCAGGCAGCAGAACCAACTGCCCAGGAGTGGATGTATGCTATTGGCTCTATTTAGGTACCATCATTTGATGATAGCATCAAGGGGTGGAGTTATATAGGCACACAGGAGAGAGAATCAAGAAGCCAACTTGGAAATAGCACAGGGAGAGCACAGCAGAATCAGCTAATGGCCCCAGCCAAATGTAAGTGAATAATATTTGTATTTCTCATCCCAAATCACTTTGCCTGAGGTCTAATTAAGCAAGGGAATTTACTCAAACATATAATAAATATATTTAAGGCCAGAGAAGCCATGGGGTAACCAGGGTAGAGGTACATGACACAGAGAGCTTGTCTCTAATAGTCTAAATAACTCCTACTGCACATACCCACCATCGTCTTTAAAGTGCTCAGTCACAATACAACCGAGACACTCATGTTGTGGCTAGCTCTGAAGCTTAACACTGCAAGACTGGGGCTGTGACACTGAGGACTGCTCTGATTCTGATTTCAATCTTGTTTAATCTGTCATTATTAGTTATTCTGTTAACCATGTCAGCTACTTCTTGGCTCCGTATTACCACTGCAGATTAATTATATTGCCAGCAATAAACTACTGTTTAACCCTGTGTACACTGTGTGCTAGAGCTCATAGTGAGTCACAAGAAGCTGACATGTTTGGAGTCTATCTGTATATTGATGCTTTAAGCATGTGGACACTGTCTGCTGAGAGCAAACGGAGTAGCTGACATGTTTCATAACAGCAGCAATATTTCCCAGAAAGCTAAAGTTATTAGAGCAGGAGCACTACTGAAGATGAAATAATGTACGGAAGAGCTACGTGAGCGCTAGGAAGAGAGAGGGAGGGAGATGGAGCGAGCTAGAGCAGTATATAGAGACATGTACTGCCTGAGTATCTGTGTATTGCAGCTCTGTGTAATCCATCACAGTGATCCTGGCTTTGTGAGACAGTTAGGAATATCTCTTTATTGTGCCAACTCTGTGTGTTATTTATCTGTATTTTACTCAGCTCTACCTGTTGCATGTGTATCCCTGTAGTTTTCCCAGGAATGTCTATTGTATAGGTATTGACTATTAAATCTCGTTTTATTGTATGAGCATATCGATATTTTGCTCAGCTGTCTGTATTGTATGAGTATCTCTGTACTGTATAGGGAGTAAAATTCCCTGGGAGAAGTCTGGCTGCCCACCATCTTAAAACCGCCATTGGACCCAACCAGTGTTGTTTTAGCTCTTATCAGCCATTGTGTTGTGGCTAGTTAGTAAAAAAAAAAAAGACTTAAGTGGTAGACTTCATTTAATTATTTCTGTAAAATGTATCCATTCTAAGAGCTTAAATCACTTTTGGATGACAGCTTCCCATTTACATTGGTTCGCCCTTTGCATATTAATTCTAATAATAATTAAATCCATATGAATTTACCAATGTTTAATACTTGTTAAAAGCTTGGAATGGAATTAGACAGCTGTTACTCCAAATGGAAAATGCTTTGCATATCCTCAGCCTATATATTTTGCCAAACTCATTAAACTTATCTGAAGGGGCTAACTAAATTTTTTATGTTTTGGAAAGAAACGTGTTTAATGCAGATTTTAGAAGTTTAAATATTTCCTAAAGAATATCCCAATATGTATTTAATAAAAAAAGTTCAGTTAAATATACTCTGTAGTAATTACATAATAATCTTTTACACAGCAGAAACCTAGTTACAGACAAAGTAATTAGTGTTCGAAGTCTTAACTCCCATCTATACTTGTAAAGAATGGAATTGTCTTCAACTGCTTTCAAAGCATACATATGCGATCGTATACTATATTACATTATGACTAATCAAAGGAACGTTTCTGTATGTAAAGAAATCATTGCTCAGTAGACATTGCTGCCAACATTTGCCCACTAGAGATGTAACCACTATTTTTTTTTTAAATCTGTCATTAGTACAGTTAAAGTCAGATCATTTAATTGTTTTCAGGCTGTTTTTATTCCAGATAAACTAAGCAATGGATTTTAACAAAAGTTTTTTTTATAATAAGTTGTGCCAAAATATTTGTATTTAGATTATTTGATTTTCCTGGCTAATCATGGCAGCATTTAACATATGGATTTAGCTCCTCCCTCTAACCCTCAGGACAGGAAACACAAACAATTAAACAATTAAGCATACCTTCCCCAGGTATAATAGGAACCCCATCAGCCATCACACATCAGTCTTTTTTCCTGTCCTCATATCCCTAGGACAGTTGTTACTTTTTCTCTCCCTAAATTTCTAGGGTTAAAACTTTTTTTTTATGCTCACCTGATCATGCTGCTATGATTTTCACCCTATGGAGGGCAGCCTCCCTCCACAGGAAGCCCAGGCACATGTAGCCTTTTCTCTGCACGAATGGGGAACCCCTGGGAGCCATGGTGGGTAGTCCCCCTGGCATATGGAGCCTGTGTTCTCCAGGATAAAGAATCCAGACCTCAATCAGATGATCATCCATCCGGTAAGACGCCCGCGCATGCGCAATGGCCTCGGCCTCGGCATATCTGCCCTCATTCAAGATGGCGGAGCCGCCGACTTGCAGCCAATCGGCGCATGTGCGCCTCCTTAAAGGCACAAAGCAGCAAATTTGAAAATGGTGTTTTTTCCTGAAATTATCTAGCGTTTTCAGTTCCTTTGGTCTTACACTGCTCTCTAAGTGCCTTATTCATTCTCTGCAGGTATGTTTTGTGCTTTAATTTACATAATAACACTGCTCAGCATTTATCAATGGAATTCAATTGGGATAACCTTTTGTTATGTAGCCCTTCTAAGAGGATGGATCCAGCATCTCCTTCTGCAAAATCAGCAAGATCTGCAATAGGTCATAGGTGAGCATTATAATTTTTTACCATTTCTTATGATTAAAAAGAGTGCATGGAGGGTATAGTCATATGACTTCTGTGATATGCAGCCCTCAAGACTGGTCTGGCCCTAGATCTCCATCTAAGAGGGATAAACCGGCGACCTGCCCTGGATGTGGTGCAAGGCCTTTGGATAACTGCAGGCTATGCCGCAAGTGCTTATCCATGGTCGCAGGAGAGTCGGAACTTCGCAGGTCACCTCAAGCCTCTACATCCTCGGCTCAGGATATAGCCTTTTGGATAAAGCAAGCTGTGGCGGAACGGATTTCAGAATCCAATAGGGGTAAATGACCCAGATGTGAGAGCTTTGGCCGACAATCCGACTTCTCAGAAGAAGACTTCAGACACACGGCTGGTTCCTTAGAATTAGAGCCTATCTCTTCTAGTGAGGAAGAGCTCATGGAGCAACCGTGCTCGTTAGATGCTAAGCCCATGGAACATCTGATCATGGCAGTCAGAAAAACTTTGGATTTGCCAGAAGAAGTCAGAGAAGTTTCGACTTCTGATAGACATTTCAGAGACCTCCACAAGAGGAGACCTTCCTTTCCAGTACATAGATCCATTAAGGAACTGATACGCTCAGAATGGAATACTCCTGGGAAAAGGATTACAAGTCAGGGCAGATTGTCAAAATTGTACCCTATTAAGGAGGAGGATTCAAGAATGTGGACGGCGGTCCCAAAGATTGATGCTCCAATTATTAAAGTGGCAAGAAGATCAACCCTGCCTATTAATAGTAATGCTTCTCCCAAAGAACCCATGGATAAAATAATAGATGCAGACCTTTCTAAGGTCTTCATGACAGCAGGCTTAGGATGTCATCCTGCAGTCTCTATCTCTGCTTTGTCCAGAGCATTACGTTCATGGATTCTCGATTTGGAGGAGGATATAGAGAGAGGAGTGAGTAGACGCCACATGACGGACTCCTTAAGGGAGATTAAACTAGCCAGTGACTGGCTGTTGGAATCCTCCACAGATCTCATCAGGATTTTTTCAAAGGTTATGGCACACTCCGTTACTGCCAGAAGGGCTCTGTGGTTGAGATCCTGGGGAGCTGATCTCTCTTCTAAGATTAATTTATGCACTCTACCATTCTGGGGTGAGGTGCTTTTTGGCAGACCGCTTGAAGAAGCCATTAAAAAGGCAGCTGAGGTCAAGCAGATCATGCTTCCACAAGACAGGCGTCCGACCATCGTCCTTACAGGCCTCAAGAGGGATACAGGGATAGTAAAATCTATCAACCAGATGGAGAATACTCTCGGCTCTCCAATTGGAAGAGTGGCCAAACCTCTCAGTCTTCCAGACCTAAGGCTCAAAATCCTCCTTTCTTCCTTTCGCCCCACCAGACAGTTCTGAAGGTGGCTTAGGCCAGGTCCCTCATGTCGCAGCATGTCTTACGTTCTTCCAGAGGACCTGGAGTATGATTCCAGATGCCTGGGTGAATTCCATTATCACAACAGGTTATTCTCTGGAGTTCGAAGAATTTTCCCCTCCACCAAGATTCATCAGAAAAAGACTCCCTGTCGACAGACAAAAGAGAGATGTCTTGACTCATTATGTAACAAATCTATCACGAGAAAAGGTCATTGCTCCGGTTCCAGTGACAGAAAGGTTCCAAGGGTTCTATTCTCCCCTGTTCTTGGTAAAGAAACCGTGAGGAAAGTGGAGACCTATTCTAGACCTACACCAGCTCAATTTCTTCTTAAGGGTAAGAAGGTTTCGCATGGAATCCATCCATTCCATTATTCCCGTGGTACACCACAGAGACTGGTTAATCTCAATAGATCTGAGAGACGCCTACTTCCATTCCAGAAGGATGGAGGTTGCCATCTACCACTACCTCGACGATATCTTGGTAGTGGCTTCAGACTTCGAGACGATGCTCCGACACAGACAGTTGGTCCTCGAGACTCTATTTCAATTTGGATGGCTAATCAACCATGAGAAGAATCATCTACAACCAACAAGGGAGCTGGTGTTCTTAGGAGCAAGCTTCAATACCCTCACGGCAATAGTATCTCTTGCTCAAGAGAGAAGGTTAAAACTGCTGGATCGGGTTCACACCTTTATTCGAAAGACATCTGCTTCCGCAAGGGAGTTTATGAAGCTCCTAGGTACCTTGACCTCTACAATATATCTGGTCAGATGGGCGCAATAGAAGCTGCGTTCACTTCAGAAGTATCTGGGAAAGACAGATCCACATTCCTCTCGATCTGAAAAGGAAGCTTCGGTGGTGGCTGAAGAGGAAAACATTTCCAGAGGTTTTCCTCTGAAGGAAATCGACTGAGTAGTCATCACAACAGATGCCAGTCAGTACGGATGGGGAGCACATCTGGGAAAATCTTTCGTCCAAGCAGAATGGCCTAAGAGGGTTCAGAACCTGCCTTCAAATATAAGGGAGTTGAGAGCAACATCTCTGGCTTTTCTCCACTTTCAGCACCAGATAAAGGGAGCCTGGGTAAAATTAAGAGTAGACAACAAGGCGGCTGCCACCTATCTCAACCATCAAGGAGGCACCAGGAGTATCTCACTGATGAAAGAAGTGACAGCAATCATGAACTGGGCACAAATACATGTGGAAGGCCTGCGTGCGGTTTTTCTCCCAGGAAAGGAGAATTTTTTAGCAGACTTCCTCAGCAGACACCAGGTGGAAGCCACAGAATGGCATCTTTCAAGGTCTGTGTTTCAACAACTGGTCCAGAGGTGGGGTCTTCCCCAAGTGGATCTCATGGCGACGGCTCAGAATGCTCAAGTCCCTTGTTTTGTATCCAGAAAATTCCATGCGAAAGCACTGGATCAAGATGCTCTTTCAATGAAATGGCCCTTTCATCTGGCGTATGTTTTTCCCCCCATTCCTCTGATTCATGCTGTGCTGAGGAAGATTTCCAGACAACGTTGCAGAGTGATTACTGTAATCCCCTTCTGGCCGAGACTTCCTTGGTTTCCTCTTCTGAAGAGGTTGGTGATAGAGGAACCTTGGGAAATTCCGGTCACAGAAGATCTACTGACACAAGGCCCAGTGGTTCATCCAGAAACTTACAAGCTGCTCACAGAGACAGGAGACATATCTGTAATATTGTTAAGCGAGAAAAGCAGGAAGGGGAATTGGATGTACTTGTCCATCTAGGGACAAATGACATGGCTTGCAATGAAGTTTCAGAGGTAAAGGAAGTTTTTAGTGTTCTCCAATGATATACGTCAAGTTGCTTCTACACTGTATGCCTGTGCCTGTGCATAACACTCAGAATGACAGGCGGATGCATCTTTCTCAAAAGGGAACAAATGTTCTCAGTGAGCAGTTCAGAGGTTTTTCTAGGATGTATTGTAAACTAGGAGGGGAGAGCAAAAGGGTGATAAAACATCAATCCAATTGTCCCCCAAAACAAGGACAGAAGGTGCCTGTAGCAAGTGTGTTAAAAAATGATACGCTTAGAGTCATGTCTATAAATGCTCATAGTTTAGGGAATAAGATCCATGAACTTGTGGCAATAATGGCAACTGATAATGTAGATTTAGTCGCTATTACTGAGACGTGGTATAATGAGAAAAATGACTGGGACAAAGCAATACCAGAGTACTCTTTATATAGAAAAGACAGGGAAGGCAAGAAAGGGGAAGGGGTGGCCCTGTATGTGAATGATAGCATAAAATCTAGCCTAATAAAAGTTAGTGAGGCGAACATAGTCCGTTTGGGTTACGTTAGAATTTGGTAATCACACAGTAACTCGTGTAGGTGTGATTTATAGGCCCCCAGGACAAATTGAAGAGTTAGATAATCTACTTGTTGAGGAAATAGCTAAAATTACAATGAAGGGGGAAGTTATCATCATGGGTGACTTTAATCTTCCTGATGTGAATTGGAAAACAAAAATAGCTGCTTGTGCCAGAAGCACACATATTTTAAACCCCCTACTGGGATTGTCTCTAAAACAAGTCGTTGAGAAGCCAACTCGTTAAGAGGCCATACTAGATTTAGTGTTAACAAATGGAGATTTGGTATCAGATATTACTGTAGGTAAAAGTTTAGGATCCAGTGATCATCAGTCAGTGTGGTTTAATATAAGAACAGTGACTGAGTCAAACCACACAAAAACAAGAGTTTTAGACTTTAGAAAAACAGACTTTTCTAAAATTAGAATATGTGTAAAGGAGTCATTATCAGACTGCAGCAATTTAAATGGAGTCCAAGAGAAATGCAACTATTTAAAAGTTGCACTACTGAAGGCAACAGAAAATTGCATTAGACTTGTCAGTAAGAGCAAAAAAGAAACCACTGTGGTATTCCGCAGATGTGGCCAAAAAAGTTAAAAAAAAAAAAAAAGTTAACATTTAGTTATTGTAAAAAAATCCAGAGTGAGGAAGACAGAATGATCTATAAGATTAGGCAGAAAGAGGCTAAGCAAGTTATAAGAGATTCCAAATCACACACAGAAGAGAAAATAGCACAGTCAGTAAAAAAGGGGAACACAACTTTTTTAGATACATAAATGAGAAAAGAAAAGTAAAACAAGGATTAGTTAGATTAAAAACAAAAGAAGGAAGATATGTAGAAGATGATAAAGGTCCAGCTGACTGCCTCAATGAATATTTTTGTTCTGTATTTACAGATGAAAATGAAGGAAAGGGACCTCTGTTAAGAAAAAGGACAAATGAGTCATTTATTACATGTGAGTTTACAGAGGAAGAGGTTCTATTTCATCTGTCAAAAGTAAAGACAAATAAGTCAATGGGACCTGATGGAATACATCCAAAGCTGTTAAAAGAGCTTAGTGGTGTACTAGCAAAACCATTAACAGATTTATTTAACCAATCATTGTTAACAGGACTAGTCACAGAAGATTGGAAGTTAGCGAATGTTGTGCCCATTCACAAGAAAGGTAATAGGGAGGAGTCGGGCAACTATAGGCCAGTAAGCCTTACTTCAGTAGTGGGGAAAGTGATGGAAACCATGTTAAAGGATAGGATTGCTGAACATCTAAAAACACATGAATTTCAAGATCAGAGACAACATGGGTTTACTTCAGGGAGATCATGCCAAACTAATCTTATTGATTTTTTTTGATTGGGTAACTACAATTATAGATCAGTGTGGTGCAGTAGACATTGCTTACCTAGATTTCAGTAAGGCTTTTGACACTGTTGCACATAGAAGGCTTATCAATAAACTGCAATCTAAGTTTGGATTACTGTTAAATGGGTAAGGCAGTGGTTGAGTGACAGGCAACAGAGGGTTGGAGTCAATGGAGTATATTCCAAGCTTGGGCTTGTCACCAGTGGGGTACCTCAGGGATCTGTACTTGGACCCTTTCTCTTTAATATTTTTATTAGTGATTTTGCAGAAGGTCTTGTTGGTAAGGTATGTATTTTTGCTGATGATACTAAGATATGTAACAGGGTTGATGTTCCAGGAGGGATAAGCCAAATGGCAAATGATTTACGTAAACTAGAAAAATGGTCAGAGTTGTGGCAACTGACATTTAATGTGGATAAGTGCAAGATAATGCATCTTGGATGTAAAAACCCAAGGGCAGAGTACAGAATATATGATAGAGTTCTAACCTCAACATCTGAGGAAAGGGATTTAGGGGTGATTATTTCTGATGACTCAAAGGTAGGCAGACAATGTAATAGAGCAGCAGGAAATGCTAGCAGAATGCTTGGTTGTATAGGGAGAGGTATTAGTAGTAGAAAGAGGGAAGTGCTCATGCCATTGTACAGAACACTGGTGAGACCTCACTTGGAGTATTGTACGCAGTACTGGAGACTGTATCTTCAGAAGGATATTGATACCTTATAGAGAGTTCAGAGAAGGGCTACTAAACTGTTTCATGGATTGCAGAATAAAACTTACCAGGAAAGGTTAAAGGATCTTAACATGTATAGCTTGGAGGAAAGGCGAGACAGGGGGATATGATAGAAACATTTAAATACATAAAGGGAATCCACACCGTAAAGGAGGAGACTATATTTAAAAGAAGAAAAACTACCACAACAAGAGGACAGTCTTAAACTAGAAAAGCTACAATTTCTGGGGAAATTGTGTGAAGTGTTCTTGCCTCCACCAGTAGTCTACAACTGGAGTGGGCGGAGTAACTGTTATCATTTATATAGCACATTTAATTGCAACATTGTTGCACAGTTACATTAAACCATACATTTATAAAAACATTAGCAGGTGTTCAAAAGGCCCTGTCTATGACATCACTTGCTGCTGCAGCCTGGCACAGGTCAGAGTTTTTTGGCGGTTGCCATCTTCAAACGGTCGTATTTTAAAAACTATCAATCCTACAGCGAAGAGCTTTATATTGTGGGAATCACAAGACCCAGACCTACATTTTGATGCATGTATGAAGTATGTCTCTGAAGTATTAAAAATGAAGGCCCAGTCGCAGTTTAGAAATTGCACTTCAAATTTGAGCTTTGTAGAGTGAAGTTTCAATGAATGTCAATGGACGGCGTTAGTTGCAAACAAATGATTATATTGTGAAAACTATCAGGACTATGGCTTAGCCGTTGACATGTTTAGTGGCAGCAGGGATAGCTGAACGCTTTGATATAAGATTTGTGTAGGTGGGCCTGAAAATAAGGGAGTGGTGGCAGTTTAGAAATCATGTCCTGATTTTTCAGCTTTTGCCAGCTCCCACTCTAGCTTGCCATTCATTCCTATGGGACAAATTTCGCCACAAGAACGACGATATTCCGTGAACCATTCGGCGAAACGTTCCACAAAGTAATAGCAATCCGATCGGGAGCAATCTGCACGTTTTGGTAAATTTTGGTCTATGTAGTGTAAAAACTGTGGGAGGAGTTAGGGTGGCAAATTTGGCTATAATAAGAATAATAATATATATGTGAGATAACAATAAGTGGTCTTGCTATGCAAGAACACTTAATAATATATATGTGAGATAACATTAAGTGGTCTTGCTATGCAAGAACACTTAATTATAGGGACAAAGGTTTAAAAATAATATCAGGAAGTATTACTTTACTGAGAGGGTAGTGGATGCATGGAATAGCCTTCCGGCTGAAGTGGTAGAGGTTAACACAGTAAAGGAGTTTAAGCATGCGTTGGATAGGCATAAGGCTATCCTAACTATAAGATAAGGCCAGGGACTAATGAAAGTATTTAGAAAATTGGGCAGACTAGATGGGCCAAATGGTTCTTATATGCCGTCACATTCTATGTTTCTATGTTAAGCTCAGGCTTCATGCATGGCTTCTGAAAGGCAATCCTTAAAGGAACAGGGTTTATCGGACCAGGTGGTCTCTATCCTTTTATATTCCAGAAAGATCTCCACTTCTTCTACCTACCACAGAATTTGGGAAGCCTTTGCAATATGGTTAAAATCAACCGTGGAGAACATGAGTCCTCCTATGATCTCTCAAGTCTTGGGTTTCCTACAAGCAGGCCTGGAGAAGGGTCTTAGTCTTGCTCAGTGCAGTGCTTAGCTATCTCTGCGCTTTGTGGCATTCGATGGGCGCTTCATTCTATGGTGGTTTCAAGGCCGTTTTACGTATTAGACCTCCTATTAGACAACTGGCGGCTCCTTGGAATTTGCCTCTAGTGCTTCAGTCTTTCACAGATCCTCCATTTGAACCTATTGGCGAAATTCAGATGCACATCCTTTCTCTGAAGACCCTATTATTGCTGGGAAGCAGAAAACTAACAGTCAGGGAAATATGAAAACAAAGAACACAATGATCAAAAACAGGATTGCCATCCAGTAAAGTACCATGTTGAAAGGTTGTATCAGTTCAACAACATAGTTGAACATTAATCAATTATTTGGTATTAACGTTTAAAAATTGAAGTTTCATAGAAGGTATTTTGGTTAATGTCAGATAACTTCTTGAAGGATATTATTAAATCAGATGTCAGAAAGATACAACATAAAGGCAGTAGAGCAAAAATCTTTCAAAGGATGAATCAAACATACCCTCTAGGTTTTTGTACAATGCTGATCAATTGAATATTGTATCCAGAGGTAGAACCCTCACTGAGAATGTAACACTGCCCTGAATGGCTGCAAAGGACTCTGGGTACAGGGGTTGTTGTCTGGATGGGAAGAGATTCTTTAAAAAAAATAAAAATCTAGGATTCAGCATGTCATCGGTGTTTCTCATTTTGCCTAATTCATTCACCAGTCAGTGCTATCGTCTCTATAAAAACATATATTTTTTAAAAAGCCTTTTTTTGTCATTGCAAAATTAAATTAAATAAGTTTCACAGTATGGTTCAATTTACTGTAGTGCTGGAAAAAGAAACAAACTGAAAGAGATGCCCAGATAAATCTCAGCAGGGGAATTTGCACTTTTTTCTTAGCAACATGTTGTATACCATTTTGACAGTACTGAGCTTACTTTGAATTATAAAATAAAATCATTAGTTCCTTTTCAAAAACACAATGAAAATGGTGTTGCATGCACTATTATTTTACTCCCGAGGTGTTTGAATTGTTTGTTTATTATTCGTATTATATTCTTGTATTTCTGACCCAGATTCTTGCATTTTTCATTAACTGTTATTTTTACAGTATAATAAAAATCAAGATCCTTGAACACAAGTTAAGCACAAGCATGTCTAACTACTAATGTTCTACTTTAGGGAATGCAGCAATTTCAGTTTATTATTTGTACGTTAATCACCACTTAGACCTACTGAATATTAGATGAAAAATATGGGTTTGTAGTTTAAAAAAAGCTGTTCTGTTTGATACATTAACCCACACAAGATCTCAATTGCTAGCACTAGTAGGAAAAAACTCAAATATTTTACAGTATCCTTAATAGTCTAATTTGTTTATTAAGTACTCTGTTGAGGAGGGCTATGCATAAACATAATGTAGGAATTTATAAATAATAGTGCTGGAAGCTGGATGTATGGGTACAGGGTGAAATCGAACACTAATGGATTCAATAGTGGAAAACAAGATCTGTAGAACAAATGTAGAATGCTGACTGATATTAGGATATCTCATATCCATTTCACTACTTTGATGTTACTTTGATATTAGCCCACCTCAGGTTCAAACCTACTACTACCAATCTGTGACCTTGATCACCATCAGCCCACCTGACACATAAAGCCTTTAACTATATTTCATATACCATCTGTTGTTTTTTTTTTATCAGTTTCTTTTTTATCTATCCAGTTTTAGAGCAATATTTAGTAGGTCTCTCCCATATTTCCCTTTAGGTAGCCATTTTTTTTTTGTCTACCTTAAATTCTTATTATATTTCATGTTTTGTAGCTGCTATGAATTTGCTCTTGACTGAACAGACACATATACAGCTTTGCTCTTTGACCAAAATATTCGACTTGAAAATCGAGGTTAAACTCAGATGCCAACATTTCTTTTTGGCAACATCGGTGGTGATGTCTTGAGTTCAAGATCATATGACTTTAACCTTTATCTAAGTATAGTAAGCATTTTATTCCTTATCAATCCCTCTTCTGTTTTGGATATCCTCTGAGAATCCCATACAGTCCATTTGCTTAAACATAAAAATACAACAATATTCATTTAATAACCATCAACAAGTAGGAAAGCACCGTTTGGTTTTTTTTTATGTCAAGGTATTCAATTTCTAAAGTAGGTCAGACAAAATATTTTGTGATTTTATTTGTGTAGAGACAGGTTAGTTTTTAGACCACACTTAAAACATTTTATCAGCAGATGCAGTTTTAATGCATTTTCCCATTTTTTGATGCTATTTTAAGAGGCTTGAGGTGGCGTTTTTCAGATCTGAACAAAAAAACAAAAAAAGTGCCAAAGGCGGCAGTGAGATTATATGGTAAAGTTTGTAGCTAAACTGGAATCTGACACAGAGCTTGAAAATCCTGATTCAATTCTCACATTGGTAACTTATGAAAAATATATTATATTATCTGTGAACTCCTTCCACATTAACAACATTTTGGAAACTCTATAAACTAGGTCTTACTGCAGCTGAAAATATATGTAAATCTTTGTACTTGATGGCGATGAGATAGAGAAATATTATTAAAAAAAAGAACATACAGTTAAAACACATCTCTGAGAAATTAATCCTCTGCAAATATTGATTTCCGAATGAGACAAACCTGATTTTAAGCCCTGTAAGTATAATATACAGTTTCATTTTTATGTGTGTGTGTGTTTGTTTATCTGTATCTGTTCCTGAGTTAGATATAATGTGTAGAATGGGTACACGTTAGTTATATTGGGTGTGGTTTTTTTTTTATTTTATTTTTTTCCTTTCTATTTGGAAAACTAATAGCTTTGCTTCTTATGCAAACTTTTTATGCTTTTTATTCTGACCTACAGAGGTTACATTGTGCACCAATAATACAGCTTTAATGGTTGTCAGCACTTATTATTAATATTGAGTATTCAGTTGTGGATCAGATGCTGTTGCTTCTCATCCTGTTTCAGTTGGAGACCCTGAAGGCTCTGCCCTCAGTCCCTTTCTCCCTATGCTGTGTCTCTATATAATAATGCAGATAATAATAGTAATTTAAAGTAAAATATTAGCACTGCTATATCAAGTTAGATGTATTAATTTCTAAAATTGTCATTTTCCTTTTTTCATGTTAATAGTAGAGCTATCAGCTGGGTCCCAGAAATATAATTATCTTATCTCTAATTCAGTGGTTAAGCTGTCTCACCACAGTTCTAATCTCCCCCCCGCCCCTTTCTCCCCCCCCCAGGATATCATCACTAGTGGTGGTCTACCAGTGAGTCCTATGCCTTTTCACAGGTGGTGAATGTGCAGCAATCATTGAAACCAATGTGCCCTCACTTCCACTCTGAGGTAGCTCTTAAGAAGAGTGATAAGGTAAACCATCCCACCATGCTGGTTGATAGCTAGGAGGTGTTATCAAGGGGGGGTTTTAAAAAATGCCACTTTCTCTTCAAATCAGTACTTTTATAGAAACATAGAAACATAGAATGTGACGGCAGATAAGAACCATTCGGCCCATCTAGTCTGCCCAATTTTCTAAATACTTTCATTAGTCCCTGGCCTTATCTTATAGTTAGGATAGCCTTATGCCTATCCCACGCATGCTTAAACTCCTTTACTGTGTTAACCTCTACCACTTCAGCTGGAAGGCTATTCCATGCATCCACTACCCTCTCAGTAAAGTAATACTTCCTGATATTATTTTTAAACCTTTGTCCCTCTAATTTAAGACTATGTCCTCTTGTTGTGGTAGTTTTTCTTCTTTTAAATATAGTCTCCTCCTTTACTGTGTTGATTCCCTTTATATATTTAAATGTTTCTATCATATCCCCCCTGTCTCGTCTTTCCTCCAAGCTATACATGTTAAGATCCTTTAACCTTTCCTGGTAAGTTTTATCCCGCAATCCATGAACCAGTTTAGTAGCCCTTCTCTGAACCCTCTCTAAGGTATCAATATCCTTCTGAAGATACGGTCTCCAGTACTGTGTACAATACTCCAAGTGAGGTCTCACCAGTGTTCTGTACAATGGCATGAGCACTTCCCTCTTTCTACTGCTAATACCTCTCCCTATACAACCAAGCATTCTGCTAGCATTTCCTGCTGCTCTATTACATTGTCTGCCTACCTTTAAGTCATCAGAAATAATCACCCCTAAATCCCTTTCCTCATATGTTGAGGTTAGAACTCTTTCAAATATTCTGTACTCTGCCCTTGGGTTTTTACGTCCAAGATGCATTATCTTGCACTTATCCACATTAAATGTCAGTTGCCACAATTCTGACCATTTTTCTAGTTTACCTAAATCATTTGTCATTTGGCTTATCCCTCCTGGAACATCAACCCTGTTACATATCTTAGTATCATCAGCAAAAAGACATACCTTACCATCAAGACCTTCTGCAATATCACTAATAAAAATATTAAAGAGAATGGGTCCAAGTACAGATCCCTGAGGTACCCCACTGTTGACAAGTCCAAGCTTCAATATATTCCATTAACTACAACCCTCTGTTGCCTGTCACTCAGCCACTGCCTTACCCATTCAACAATATTTGAATCCAAACTTAAAGATTGCAGTTTATTGATAAGCCTTCTATGTGCAATAAAATAAGACAAATGGCGAAAGGCTCTAAAGCCCTAAAGCACTTTAGCAAACTGAAGTATTTTAAGCAATTTAATGTTTGGAAAGTTCCTTTAAGTAAACATTATCATTGGCTATGTCACCTCCTGATCTGGGGAATGTTCATTGAAGAAGAAGCAAATTCTGAATATTTGAAGCAGGAATTTCCAATGGGAGTATTGTACAATATTAAAACCACTGACAGGTAAAGTGAATAACATTGATTATATTGTAACAATGGCACTTGTCAAGGGGTGGGATATACTAGGGGGCAAGTGAAAAATCAGTTATTGACCTTCTGTGGGAAGCAGGTAAAATGTGCAGGTAAAAAGATTTTGGTGACTTTTGAAAAGGGCCAAATAGTGATGGCTAGATAACTGGGTCAGAGCATCTCCAAAACAGCAAGTCTTGTGGGGCATTCCCAGTATGCAGTGATTAGTACCTACCAAAAGTTGTGCAAGGAAGGACAACCATTGCACCAACATCAGGGTCATAGGTTCCCAAGGCTCATTGATGAATGTGGGGAGCGAAGAACAGCCAATCTGGTCAAATCACACAGAAGAGCTGCTGTAGTTTAAATGGCTGAAAAACGTAATTCTGGCCATGATAGATTGGTGTCACACTGTGCATTTCAATTCACTGCATATGGGGCTGTGTAGCCACAAACTGATAGGAGTGCCCATGATGACCTCTGTCAACTGCCAACGTTTATTCACTGGGAACTTGAGTATCAGAACTGGACCATGGAGCAAAGGAAGAAGGATTCCTGGTCTTAAGAATCATGTTTTATTTTAGACCAGGTGAATGACTGGGGAAGAGATGCCAGCAGTATGCACTATGGGAAGAAGGCAGGCCTGTGGAGGCAGTGTTATGCTCTGGACAATGTTCTGTTCGGGTCATGGCATTTATTTGGATTGTTGCAGACCACATACACCCCTGATGGCAGTGAAATGTACTCTGTCAAACTGCAAACATTGTTCAGGAATGGTTTAAGGAACATGAAAAAGCTCAAGGTGCTGCCTAGCCTCAGCATTCCCAAGATCTCAATCTGATTGAGCATCTGTGGGATGTGCTGAAACAACAAATCCAATCAATGGAGGCCCCACCTCGCAACTTCCAGGACTTAAAGTCCATAATTTGATACATCAGAGCTGTTTCGGTAGCATGAGGGGAACCTACACAATATTAGGCAAGTGGTTTTAATGTTGTGGCTGATCAGTGTATGTATGATAATGGTAAAGTTCCTCTGGGTGTATACTGGTTTGTTGTACACATTATCTCAGTATACTATACATGTTCTAGTTTAAAAAAATCTTTATTATATTTACTCTTAGATTGTCTTCACTGGAGGAATACATTGAATGTCAAAAATATGCCCTATGGCTGTACTTATTAACAATGGTTATTGACTACCCTTCAGCATTTAGATCATTCTTATGCAGTCCAAGTTTGTATTATTTTGTTACATCTTCTAATTCATTTTTTCTTGAGAGGAAGATTATGATTTTTTTATTCTTTCAAATGTTCTGCCGCTAATGTCCCTTTGTACTTACAGTACAATATGATTAAGATGGCAATTATCAGGGGAAATGTATAAAACAAAATCTTAGATCTATGGGGTTTTTTACGCTTATTGATCTTAATTTTCTCAAATCATGTGATTTGAATTTTAAATTCTGTCAACTGACTTTGTGAACAATATAGTAACCTTTTACTTAAAGCTTTTATTTCATTAGTTACATACCTCATTCTATTCACACACCTCACAAATAAATGTGAATGTTTTCACTAACTAGATAGATCATTCTTCTAATGGAACTGGAAAGTTGTCTACATAATTTTGGTGCCTATAGTATCCTTGTCTAAGACTTTTGAATCGTGTACATTTTCTAATTTTAGATCAGTGTATTCTTTAAGCTTTGGTTCATTTGTTGTATTCATTCCTTATACTGTCTTTATGTGAATTCAAACAAATGTGATCCAACTGGGTTCCCACTTGCAGACTGTCAGATCCAGTTCCTTGATGCAGTGTATGCTGATTTTGCTTATTTGTTAGTTGGTCTTTTAAGTCTGAAATAGTATTAAAAACTTTCCCTTGTTAAGATCCGTTTATGCTGCTTCTTTGGTGCTTGTTACACACTTTTAGTGTAAAATGAACAGTTTGACAATGAGCAGTGAGATGGCACAGATTAATCTAGGAATCATAACCACTTCAATAATAGACAAGTTATGGTGCCTAGGATATCCCTTTATAATAACAGTGGTTCGTATGGTCATCTGTGTCACCTTATATTCATACTGGAAATGGTTTAGTCAGCAAGCATGGTACAAACCAGAAAGAAAAAGCATGATCGTTTTTTTTATATGAAGGGGCTATTGGGTCCACAGTTATTGCTCCTTATCTGGCATTTTTTTCCCGGATGAGCATTTGTTTGGCCCTGATTAATATACCCCATAGTGAGTAAGGAATGGTATAAGTCTGAAGTGCATCAGGCTGTTTTTGTTCTGTTTCGTTTTATTTATTTTTTTGTTGTTTTTGATTTACCTGTGGTCCTCAGTTTTCTCTAAACAGAACTTAATCATTGAGACTAAAATGAAAAATGGTTAAACTGCTTATTATATTGCAATACTATATTTCTGTTACAATGTCTGGGCACAATTATAAAACAATTAGTGAAATGTAATAAATGTCCCTCTGGTACATTGCCATTATCTGTGTGTGTATGTATGTATGTATATATGTATATATGTATATGTGTGTGTGTATATATATATATATATAGTGTGTATATATGAACAGTAACCACAATTTTAAATGAAATGACTGCTTTTGTATGTTATTTTCCCCTCAAATTAGTTTAATAGCTGAAACTGAATTCCAGTGGTTAAATGTTCAGATTTAACCCATGTTATATGCTCCATGTGAATAAGCCTGATTTATAATGTAAGACTGCAGAAAATATTAAGGCGTTAGTGGTGTCATAGATGAACATTTTAGGAGATATTCAGAAATCAGATTTTATTGCGCTTTACAGCAACGCAGGTTTTGGTACATAAAAAACTAATTTTATGCACCAAAGGGCAAGCAAATTTTATGGGAGTTGTAGTTACAATTTGCTCTACTAACCTACACATTATCTGACAATAATACAAATGCTCCATTAAAATATGCTTAATTTAGTAAAACGCGCAGGTGCCAGGTTATGGCATAAATGTAATTAACTGCTAAGCAGAGAATTGCATTGTAACAAATAAGAAAGTAATGGAGGTGTATACTGGCTATAAATGGTTTAGTAATGTGTTTTGCTTAGTAATATTTCAGATCTTTGTCCTTTCTCTCAATTTCAAGAAGGGAATTTAAAGCTGTTTATAACATTCACTTTGGAATCATTACCATTAATACACTGTACCTTCCATCTCAGTGTTTTTGTGTTTCAAATGCTTTTACAATGCAATTTTTACATATTTGTTGTGTAAGTGTATTTATTGACATTTTTTTTTAACATAAAGGTAAAATCAATAACTGTGCAAGGAAATATAGATACATTAATTTAAACACAAGGTACAGCATGCATCAAGCATAACTGTACATAAAACATTTCACATGTCATATCGCCCAAGTACACATTATTTATAATAAAGCAGGTAAGAGGTAGGTTTAGAAAAAATATAACAAGAAAAAAATGTAGAGTGTTGCAAGAAAAGAAGGGAAAAGGTGCAGAGAAACAGTGAAGTGAGAAATATGAATGCCTTCTGGGTAAAAAAAAAGAATATATGGGTATGCTTTGGGAGGACTGAGGCCTTCGATGAAAGCTCAAATTTTAGAAAATAGTTCAAAAGAGTTGTACAAATGGAAATGTGCATAGTATTGACAATAAGGTACAGAGCTATGTGTCCTAGCTACAGATATAAAAAAAAATCTATAATATATGCAGTGCAATTTTGGGTCTCAAAGAAGTATATTGCAGAACAAGAAAAAGTGCAAAGGCGAGCTACACAATTAGTAAGAGGGATTGGAAAACATTAGTTATAAAGGAAGACTATAAAAAGGCACCTCAGAGGGGATATGATAGCACTATACAAACATATACAGTGTCAGTACAAACCGCTATATGCTAACCTGTTCAATAGTAGGAATAGACAACTGACTCAAGGTCACCCATTAAGAATGGAAGAAAGGTATTTTCACTTATAGCAGAGAAAATGGTTCTTTACAGAAAGAACAATAAAGATGTGGAATTCTCTGCTTAAATGTTTTCTTATCAGATACTAGATGTTTATTATTTTTTTTAGATGCTTTTTGAAAAAAAAAAATAAACATATTATTTGATATGTGTGTGAATAGCTTATTGGTCCAAGGAGAAATCGGACTTTCATTATGGAGTTCCGAAGGAATGTTTTCCCTTTTTATGGCATCCTTGGAAATGGCTACAATTTTTTTTTTTTTTTGCCTTTATTTGGATCGACAGCATAAAAGAATGGGTTTCAAGGCTGAACTTGATGCACATTAGTCTTTTTTCAAAATAGACTACTATGTAACTATGTAACTGTTGAGATGAGTAGTTTGAAGAGCCAAATACAAATGTGTGTACATGTATATGTGTGTTAAAGGAACACTATAGTGTTAGGAATGCAAAATCTTACTTATTTAGGCATGTACCCCACCTTTTGTGAACATTTGAAGAATGAGTATTATTATTAGTAGTATTATTAGTATTATAACCTTTCAGACCTCACTGCACTTTCAGACCTCACTGCACTTGTCTTTCCATAGCTGCACCCCTCCCCTGCCCCCCTTCTGAGGTCATCAAGATTGTTGATCTCAGCCAATCCAATATAGAGAAGCAGTGGGAAAGTAGTGCACTTGTGTGTCTGCTCTGTGCAATCAAGTGCAGCTCTAAGAGCATCTGGGTGCCTTTAGTGGTCTTTCAAGACTTTAATTGTGAAAATGGCATTCACTGCACCGGTCACCAATCACACCCTAATTTTCCAAACATCACTTTACAAATTCTTTATCAATGTGGGCTCTCTTTCAGGGTTACAGTCAAGTCAGGTTTTTTCCACAACACAATCAAAATGTAATTCTGTAAATGTTTGCTACATATTAATATGTTCAGCATGCCTCAATCACAAATCTATATCTGTTTGTCTGTCTATCTTTCAATCTGTCCATCTGTACAGCTGAGCAATCAAGTAAGCAGTTTACAGAAGTGTTGATCATCAAAAGCCCTTAACTATATAATCTATAGCCATATCAATACTTAATAATATAATTTACATTTACTAATTCCATATAATGCAGGTTACAGTCAGGTCCATAAATATTGGGACATCGACACAATTCTAATCTTTTTGGCTCTATACACCAACACAATGGGTTTGAAATGAAACAAACAAGATGTGCTTTTACTGCAGACTTTCAGCTTTAATTTGAGGGTATTTACATCCAAATCAGGTGAACGGTGTAGGAATTACAACAGTTTGTATATGTGACAGATTAACAGTCATAAATCAAACTTTTACTTTTTAATACATGGTTGCAAATCCTTTGCAGTCAATTACAGCCTGAAATCTGGAACACATAGACATCACCAGGCACTGGGTTTCATCCCTGGTGATGCTCTGCCAGGCATCTACTGCAACTGTCTTCAGTTCCTGCTTGTTCTTGGGGCATTTTCCCTTCAGTTTTGTCTTCATCAAGTGAAATGCATGCTCAATCGGATTCAGGTCAGGTGATTGACTTGGCCATTGCATAATATTCCACATCTTTCCCTTAAACTCTTTGGTTGCTTTTGCAGTATGCTTCGGGTCATTGCCCATCTGCACTGTGAAGCGCCGTCCAATGAGTTCTGAAGCATTTGGCTGAATATGAGCAGATAATATTGCCCAAAACACTTCAGAATTCATCCTGCTGCTTTTGTCAGCAGTCACATAATCAATAAATACAAGAGAACCTGTTCCATTGGCAGCCATACATGCCCACGCCATGATACTACCACCACCATGCTCCACTGATGAGGTGGTATGCTTTGGATCATGAGCAGTTCCTTTCCTTCTCCATACTTTTCTCTTCCCATCACTCTGGTACAAGTTGATCTTGGTCTCATCTGTCCATAGGATGTTGTTCAAGAACTGTGAAGGTTTTTTAAGATGTTGTTTGGCAAACTCTAATCTGGCCTCACCAATGGTTTACATCTGGTGGTGAACCCTCTGTATTCACTCTGGGGAAGTCTTCTCTTGATTGTTGACTTTGACACACATACACCTACCTCCTGGAGAGTGTTCTTGATCTGGCCAACTGTTGTGAAGGGTGTTTTCTTCACCAGGGAAAGAATTCTTCGTTCATCCAAAACAGTTGTTTTCCGTGGTCTTCCGGGTCTTTTGGTGTTGCTGAGCTCACTGGTGCGTTCTTTCTTTTTAAGGATGTTCCAAACAGTTGATTTGGCCACACCTAATGTTTTTGCTATCTCTCTGATGGGTTTCTTTTGTTTTTTCAGCCTTATGATGGCTTGCTTCACTGATGGTGACAGCTCTTTGGATCTCATATTGAGAGTTGACAGCAACAGATTCCAAATGCAAATAGCACACTTGAAATGGACTCTGGACCTTTTATCTGTTCCTTGTAAATGGGATAATGAGGGAATAACACACACCTGGCCATGGAACAGCTGAGCAGCCAATTGTCCCATTACTTTTAGTCCCTTGAAAAGTGGGAAGCACATATACAAACTGTTGTAATTCCTACACCGTTCACCTGATTTGGATGTAAATACCCTCAAATTAAAGCTGAAAGTCTGCAGTTAAAGCACATCTTGTTCATTTCATTTTAAATCCATTGTGGTGGTGTATAGAGCCAAAAAGATTAGAATTGTGTCAATGTCCCAATATTTATGGACCTGACTGTATATCATCAAGCTTCAAGCACTTTCTTTAGATCACCTCTTTTGGAAACTATATTTTACCCCACTTAGAATTACAGATTAGGCAAACTGTGTATTTGTGGTACACTTCACATATGTACAGTTAGATTTTTTTTTTGTCGATGCCATTTTTAAAATGCAGGACAGAATCCTTGTAATAGGATGAATATCAGGACATATGGCAAGTGCGATGTCTATCATTCTCTCAAACTCTTGGTCTATTTATCCTGAGACAATATTTAGATATATTTTCACTTATCACAACTGTTTAACCAAATGGTTTTATAAATAAATTAAAAACACTTTATCATAATGGAAAAGGTACTTTCATTCATACGATGAAAGAAAGAAATAGAGAGCAAATGCATGACCCAATGCAAAGTATAAAGGATCCAGCAGTGGTCTGTGTTTCCTTTCACTTTGAATAAGAGAAAAAATACTTAATTTTTAACTATAGTGTATATATATATATATATATATATATATATATAAACACAAAAATAATCTTGCACTCCATCAAATCCAGATCCTTGTTTGGTGCTTTTCAGGCCAAAATACAAAAAAATCATATCAGGATAGCACTCTCAGGACTTATACAAAAAAAAAAAACTTTTATCACCTTGCATTAAAAAAATCACCGTTTCAGTTTGATAATTCCTAACTTTCATCCTGATGTATGGATGGATATGGATACATGTATCATAAATATATAATGAATGCCATTAGGTATCCAAAGCCCTAAGGCAGTACAAAAGTTAAGAGTTTGTTATTTTTCCCAGTTTGTCCAAAAATGTTTATGCTACAAATCTGCTTTTAGGGAAATACTTTACAGAAGAGCTTCGTCAAAAATCATAACCGATCGATACTGCAGTAGCAGAGAGAATACATTATGATCTGCCACTCTCCTGCAATTTCTAATTTGTCCACTGTCACTTGTCCAAACATTTGTGGTGGCTGTGATGACCACTTAATGGAAGTTTCTCTGGCCAGAATGACTTTGCTATCTCTCTGTATAGTTTATTTAGACAAACATCACGTAGGTAAATTTTATTTGCGTGGGCAGAGAAGCACCATCAGAAAGCACACTGAATCAATATTACATACGCAATGCATATTTAATGCTAATAACAGTCAGAGCCTTTGTTATATTCCATGCTACAGGGTGCCTGTGAGCATAATTAGTTTGCATTTAAAAGATCTCTTTGGCAGTTAAATACTTGCATGAGTGACCCAAGCAAGCCTTTTTATATGCAGAGGAATACGTATCATAAAAGAATGCATTATCAGATTAATGTGCACTTCTGTGCAGAGTTTGCAGAAACCCTTACGGTGTTAAAGGTTTAGCATACAAATGCAGTAGTTTGGTATACATGTATTAAAGTGGCAATTTCATTGGTAGGGGTTTGTGTATTTTTGTGTCTTCTGATATAGAGGGGAAACGAGATTTATAAATATACTTATCTAAACCTCCATTTCTAAACCTTCGGCATGAGCTCTGGAGGCCCAATCAGGCAGGAGACAGTTAGCTGGTATATTCTCACACATATGCAAGAGTACAAAATAGGGGTCTAAGACCACAGGAACACTGGTGACAGCTGGTGAGGATAGACATTGACTTGCAGAATGTACACAGATGCCTATGGCTAAAATTGGGCTCTGCATGAGATACCGTTTTCAGATTTCATCCTATGATTTTATTGGGTTTAAATTTTTGTGACATTGCAATGCAGTGTTTCAGAGTGGTTTATATGCATTCTATATGTATAAAAAACTCTTAAGTGATAGTGGTGCTTTAAATCTAAGGTTTGTTTGACCGGTTTATGGCTCTTATTTTGCTTTTTGTTCATTGCTGAGGAGCATGGATGAGTGACAGCTTAACAAGACTTGTGCAAAACATGCAAATGTATTCTGCATTCTTGAAAATGAAACATTGACCCAATCCTATTAAGATGGCAACACCTCGTTCACCAATTTGTGAATCTTATCAGAAAAATTTTTAATATTTTATCATAAAATCTATGTTAATGATTTAGTAATAATTAACCTTTTTACAGTATATTCAGTCTGTGGCTCGGTACTTAGCATTTCCCTTTAATTTTATGAGCCAGGTTGACATCTTTTGAATGTTATCACAAGTAAAGTTTGGGACAATGGATTTTCTGCTGAGAGTATCTGCCTGTTACCCATGACACAGTGTGCTCTGCTAATCTTCTCATTATTTACATTAATATATTGTCAAATGCACATACATTGACTAGAATAGGAGCATTAAGTAAGCAGAGTCAGTTGATGTAATGTGGATTGTTTTCAAATGCCTGTGTTTCCTAAAGCAAGCATATCAAACCTGCGACCCACTGTAATATATTTGTGGCCCACCTTCCCTGGGGCCACTTTGTGCAGTAGCTCTGTCTGATCCTTGTCTTCTCTTCGGTGGCTGCAAGAGAGAAGAGTGCCTGTCTGTCTGCAGAGCAGGCCAACAACTCCCCCTTCACTCCTGCTCGCAGTGCCAGAGGCGCATCTGGCCTGCTTCAGCAGATCTTGTACTGGAGGACAGATGGCTCATCTTAAGGTAAGAGAAGAGGGGGATTTTCCTGTGTAGTGTGTTAAACTTGGGAGGGACAGGGCAGTGTATTAAATTGGTGGAGGGAGAGGGCAGTGTATTAATTTGGGGGAGGCAGGGGGCCAGTGTATTAAATTGGGGGAGGAAGGGGGACAATGTATTATATTTGGTGAGATAGTGGGCAGTGTATTAGAGTGGTGGGAGTGGGAGGCAGTTTGTTAAATTGGGGGAGGGCAGTGTATTAATTTGGGGGATGGAGGGGTAGTGTATTAAAGTGGTAGAAGGGGGCAGTGTATTGATTTGGGGAAGGGAGGAGAATGGTGTGTTAAATTGGGGAAGGAGTGGGCAATGTATTAGAGTGGGGGGAGGGAGGAAGGCAGTATTAAAGTGGTGGTAGGGGGCAGTGTGTTAAATTGGGGGAGGGCAGTGTAAAAAATTTGGTAAAGCAGGGGGTAGTGTATTAGAGTGCCAAGAGGGGGCAATTGTATTAGAGTGGTGGGAGGGAGGCAGTATGTTAAGTTGAGGGAGGGGGGAAGTGTGTTAAATTGGGGGAGGGAGGGGACAGCGTATTCAATTTTAGGGAGGGAGGGTAGTGTATTCAACTAGAGTGGAGGGAGGGGTGCAGTGTATTAGATTAAGTGGCATTGTATTAGATTGGGGTAAGGGGTAGTGTATTAGAGTGGAGGGAGGGAGGATGGGCAGTGTGTTAGATTAAAGGGCAGTGTATTGGAGTAGGTGGATGGGGTAGTGTATAGGAGTGGAGGGAGAGGGGGCAGTGTATTGGATTTGGGGCAGTGTATTGGATCTGGGGGCAATATATTGGATTTGTGGGCAGTGTATTAGAGTGGAGGGAGGGGGTAGTGTATTGGATTTGGTGGCAATTTATTAGAATGGGGGAAGGGGGCAGTGTATTAGATTGGGTTTGCATGGAGGCGCTGAATGCTCCTCATGGATATGCTGATTGGCTGCTCAGCATTTTGCCACACATGCACAATAGCCTCCCGATGCTTTCCAATGGGAAAGTTTGATGATCTCAGCCAAAGTGAAGAACACACTCAGAGGACTTCAAAATCAACAAGATAATGTCATTTGTTTTTTACAGCTGTGGAACAGCATATATTAACCATTTCAGTCCTATTCCAAAACTTTTCTTAATATGTCAAGGTTGTTGTACTGAAACATTGGTTATATGTAAATGCTGGTTTCCTTAAAATAAATCTGCAAGGTATAGGGCTCAAGCTATCTGTGGTAGAAGGAGATACAATGGCAGTGGAAGTTCAGCACAAGTTGCTGCTGCATGAAAATTGTAGGAAAAGAGCTGAATACTACTAATAGTGGTGGTAGTGGTGGTGGTGGGAGCTGTGATGGTGGTGGGGTGGAGGCAGAGGTGTCAGCAGTTTTCAGGAGCCATGGCACTACTGCTGAAGGTGAATTATGGAACAGGACCCCTTCTGTTACTCTTCCTCAATTTCAGTTTAGGATTAGTATGTGACATTGATGATGGTGGGTTTGTTTTACTTATTACAATAAATTAGTTAAAGTATATGAATGATTTTGTATTGCATAATGTAATACAACTTTATTCAGCAAGAATAGATGTTTGTGTTGCAAAATGGGTTAGTGCTTAGTTGATTTACAGCTGTAATGTTATTGTTTTAATTTAGTGTCCACACACTGAAGTGAACACAGTAAAAAAAAAAAAATAACTTTTTATATATAAGAATTGTATAGCGTGGTTGAAACAAACACATGTCTGATAGTAAGCAGACTTTAGATGAGGTTTGAAATTAACAGCAACATGTAATTAAAAAAATAAAGAAAATGTCAGCTTGTTCTTGAACCAGTGGCGATTGCAGCTTTTTTGCATGCTTTTGTGAAATGGCAGTTAATAAGGGTTTGAATTCTAGCATCCTTAGAAGTGTAAACCTCTCACATGGACCCCACTTCAATTGTGTACCCACCAAGGCTGGTTAAATATTTAACATTTTCATTATGTTTCCTTTTTAAAGAAACATTAAGGTGTAGTACAAACATTCTATTGAGATCAAGATAATTGTGGGAAACTATGAAAGTCACAACCTGGAGACTATGAAAATGTTCATAGATTTTCATTTGATTGATTTCCCAGACTGACTTGTTCAACTTTTAAAAGGCAGTCCATAGTTACTGAACATTTTTTCCAGAATGGAAACTCTATGTACATCACCTGTTACGAAGAATTTTTACCTAAGTGATTTAAAAGTCATAAACAGCTATAGACTCGTGAATTCCTCCGAAGTATGTTTGTTCCAATCTACTAGCCACAAATGCACTTTTGAAAAAACAGGATAGCAACAACAATGTAGTGGTAGACAACGTAGTCAATTAATGATAAAACAAAAAATATCAGATATCATACATATAAAGGATAGAACAGAAAAGACACTGAAACAAACGGAAAGACAAAAGCTGCACCACACACATCTAAAGATTTCCAAAAACAGTCAACATTAAACATTAGCAAAGAAATGGAATGACAAGATGTTCCTTTATTTCTTGATACCTAAAGGCCATGATAAAACGATTGGAAAATTAGGGTGCAATAGTTTTATCTATAAAACCTGAACACTATTGTGGTGGCAAGGAGAAGTGCATATTAGATTGTCTTGACATGGAAGGATGTTCCTAGGAATCAGTCAAATCATCATGTTATTGAAATGCATTGACTCAGCAGGCGGTGTGACAGACTCATCAAGAGCAGACTGTCAGAGCAAGATAAGAGTAAATGATTGCAAGAGGAGGGCAGTAATGATAAGTAAATTTACAAGATTAATAGTGTGGGATGGCAAAAGAGACACTTGGAGAGAAACAAATGTAAGAAAATGCTGACAGATTTAGCAATAGGAGAAAGAAACAATGCCAGGCAAGATACACAGGAGACAGATGTAAAATAACTATAGAACAGAGTAAAAGGAGATAACGAAATAGAATATGCACCAATAGAAAGACTATTGAGGAACAATTATAGGTAGGACAAGATCTAATAGAGATAAGAATCAACTAGTGCTAGTGGAATGCAGTACATAGCTGTGAAACAGACTCCATGAGATGTCAGATGCATGAAGTCGCCATGTTGTTGACTTACATGGTTATTAACTTTCATTTCAAATTTAAGGCCAAAATAGCCAAATTGGAAAATGTTATGCGTCAAATTATGCTTGTGATTTTAACTGTTTACCCTCTTGCTACTTGCACTGTTAGTGGGCTAATAGTACTTCAAATTAATGCTTACCTGAAGGCAAGTAAATGATCATTTGCTAATGTGCATTCTGCTGGATATATTCTGGCCCTATTACAGATTCTATGTCAGCTGGTTAGAACTGTGGGTTTCCCAATTTTTAATTGGCATTACCAGTCAGACCACCTCACCGGTAAGTGTCCCAGAGTAAGATACTTAATAATATATGTCCACCTACTTCAAATCATCATAGACTGTAAGCTTGTATGAGCACATCTTCTTCATATCCCCTTTCTATGATTGTAAAGAGCTTTGGAATATGATATTCTGATCCACCAGGAGCACAAGGGACTAAGTGGTTTAAGTTTCTATGAAAGTTTCTTTAAGTGGTTAAGTGTTAAACATAAAAGGTATGGGTTACTAAATCTATAAATAAAGCAACATTCATATATATGCAGATAACTATAATGTTTGAAAGTCAATAACACTTAAACAGATAGCTATATTAACCACACCCCTTTGAGAAAACATTTTGATAGGCAAGAGAACCTTGTGATATTTGTTCTTGGACAAACTTGAGACACTATATGCACCCAGACCACCTTATGCCATTGAAGTGGTCTGGGTGCATTATCTTTGTCTTCCTTAGCCCTGCAATCTAAAACATTTTAGAGAAACTGCAATGTTTACATTGCAGCACTAAGACTGCCTCTAGTAGCCGTGTACCAGGCAGCCACTAGAGGCGATCCTGGAGTGTCACTACATGAGGACGTCTAGTGTCAGAGAAAAGGCCTGGCATGCGCATTGGGTCCTCCCTTAAGATGACGTTGGAGGAGTTGGAGCACGATCCAAAGCTGAGGGACCTTGGCTGTAGAATCAGGTAACTGAATAGAGGGTTATTTAACTGTTTACAACTAGTGAGGACGCAGGGGAGGGGACTGCAGGGGCTGAGGAACACATTAGTGTTAGGAAACATCTTTGTATTCCTAAAAATTAAATTCTTCCTTTAAGCAAAGACAGGATATGAGAGCTCTCAGAATGGGCAAAAGCTTAAGAGCTCAAATAGTTTTTGAGAAACTCAATAGCTCAAATAGTTTTTGCTCAATTTTTCATTACAGAGAGAATCAATACAATTTGCATATCAGACTGATCCTATCCGTAAGGGCAGTCCCTCTGCACTAGAGATACAGCAACCTCAGATGCTCGTTTCTGCCCTCCATAGGACTTAACAGTGACATGTAGCTGATATCCATCTAGGCACAGTGAGCACATGGTCCACATCTCAACTACATTTTTTACTTAGGGAGCCCCTAAGCAAATGCCTTGACGCACAAACTTTGAGAACTGGCAAAAGTGCAGAGAAAACCATATCTTCTCATTTATGAGCATCTTAGTATGATATGCTGGATCTCCCATTTAGAAACCACCAAAAAGGATGATAGTATAATTAACACAACTACATGCTGAACGTTAATGGCAGTTAGTCCACAAGAGGCATTATCAATGAAACCATTTTAATCAATGTCAAGCATATCATAAATATCATAAATTGCTCTACTTTATCTTTGGCTAATTTTGGAATTATATGTAAAGAATATCCACTGCTGTGCTTATTCACTAAACAGGGAATTGTGATTAATTGAGTTCCAAAATAAAGTAAAAGTAACAAAATTTACATAAACTCCAAGCCGCCAAATTGAAAGGGTTTATTTTTCTAATCTGCTATTAAAAAAAAAAGTATTAAGGTTTTCATTTCCAGTGAATAGATACTTTTGATAAATTTATATATAGACTATTCTAATTTGTCTTCATCTTAGCTAAATTGCCATGTAACTATCACTTTGCAATGGTTTTGCAAATCTTATTGTATCATACACCATTAGAACTTTCTCATGTTCTCGGTCTGTCTGTTTATCTATCTATCTATCTATCTCTGTATTTCTGACTCCCCTTCTCCCTGTTTGCCGATGATGGGTTTTTGTTCATTCTAGTAAGTCATATTTTATTTATTTTGCTGTATTCCCATATCCCATAATTTCGATTGGAAACCAGTTAAAATGATTTCCTTAGGGTTATCCCTATTTGTATCATGGAATTAATACAAAAATACATTTATTTCATAGAACATTAAACATATTGCCCATGGGTTTTGAGTACAATGTGCCTTTTAACAGGCAGTATGCTTTGGCGACAAAACTCTTTGTCGTTTCAACACTCCTTCTACTGGGAACATGTGCATTATTATATGACATTCTTGTCAGAACAACTTTTCCCTGTTCTACAAACACTTACAAAAACAATAGCAAGTAAACAAAGTCAAAGGAAGTGCAACTTATCATTATGAATATTTTTTTAACTTCCTATAACTTTCTTAAAAACAAAACCCTGTGAAACAAATCAGTGTGAGGCTTTTTGTTAAGTTAATGTTTTTTTAAAAACGTTTATTTTGAAGATATTTTGCAATTGTGCAGTTTTAAGAGTCCAAGAAATGTATTGTTGTATTTTATTTAGTTATTACTACACTTTTTTTTTTCAAGTATTTCAACTATAAAATATAAGGTGCTTGTGTAAAACTTGAAAATTTACTCATGGTTTACTGTATAAATTTCACATGTATAAATTTCACATGGCCGGGCAGCCATATTAGTTTGTTACTGGTTTTGCACAAAGTCCATACATCTTTTTATCCAGAATGATTTACAGTACATTTGTGTGACCGTTGTGACTAAGATTTAGAATTTTTTTAAGACAATTGATTGGTCACACCATTCATAGTGGATTTAGCAAAAAATATCAAAACATGTTCTCTGAACCTACCATAGAGAATGAAGTAAAATTTTGCACACATGACCTGGTAGACTCACAACCATGTGTCAACCCAGAGCAATAAATTAACTTTCAGACATTGCTAAATTGCATACATTCATGTTTTTTTCAGTATTAGTGTATTCAACTCATGGGAATAGATTCTATTAAGAAATAAATATATCTCTGGTAACTGAATATCAGTTTTCCTTGACATACTCTCTAAAACTGCTATTTCTGGTAATTGTATCTGTTAATTATATATCTTGTAATAAAATCCAGCTAGAACCTAGAAGTAGGAAGAAGGCATTATATAAGCCAAGTGGTCACGAAGGGCAACAGATATTTTTTATTTAAAAAAAAAAAATGAAAGTTTGTGGAATTATAGAGGTCTTTGTTGAGCTGTCGTACATGTGATATGGAGGCCATATATAAAATGGCATGACAGACATTTTGGTTTTGTGTAAATGTAAAAAAACACAAACATTTTATTTTTGAAACTGCTTAGGGATAGATCTAAAATTATCTGTTGGAGCGATCCCTTCTATTCCAAGTGTTTGGTCATTTATATGGTTTGTTGACAATTCATCAAGTATCCCAAAATGCATTTTTTTTTCAATTAACTATAGGATCAAGCCTGCTAGGATAAAATACTTGAAAATGTATATTGTAATAAATAGCTATGGTTATCTCTGCAATCTATATTATCATGCCCATTTGTCACATAGTACGGTGGCCAATTAATTACGATCCATTTTTGCAAAATATTTTAATTAAAAAATATATTTTTCATAATCTACTCATATTAGTAAGAATAGATGGAAAGTATTAATACAAGTATTCATGGCTGCAGCCATGGCCCAGTAGGTGTGTTTGTGTGTCTGTGTATATGCGTGTGCCTGAATCTGTGTGTGTATCTGTGGCCATATGTGGGTCTGTGTGTGTATATTCATATGTGTGTGTGAGTGTATCTGTGAGAGTGTATGGGTCTCTGTGTGTGTGCATGTCATTGCACAGTGACATAAAACTGATCATCACAAAAATAAATATATATCTATATATATATAATTATTATTTTTTTTTTAATCATGCATAATGGTGAAATGTGTATAGTAGAAAATAATACCATCTCTGGATTCTGGAGACATCCAAGAGCATTCACAGAAGTTAGGATCATGTTCTTTTTTTAAGTTACTGTTTTTACATAATTTAAATACATTGTTTCATATAATCAAAGTATGGAGTGTCATTTTAACACTCATCTATGTTTTCTGTTATATACATAAATTATCAATGTTAATTTTTTAAATGTTTGGAGACACATAAATCTAAAGGCAAATGATATAATAGAAAACACAACATATATATCTTTAAAGTGTTTAAGACACAGAAAGGGACAGAAAATACAACTGTTTGCAAAAAAAGTAGCATTTTTTTAAAAAACTTCTTTTAAGTATAAAATGACAAAAGGAATTACAAAGGAAACTGTAAATTTGACAAAACAGAGATGAGCACTTTAAGTCCAGTAGATTAGTTGAAAGCATAGGTACTTAATCTGCAGTTCTTTTCTTCAGAGTATACCGAGGATGAAATAATAGCTGGAATTTAAAAGGAAATAAAACATTAACTTTGCCATGCAAGTGTCCTTGGTTGACACAGTACAAAATTCAAGAGCTAATGAACACACCTAAGATTTATAAAGCTCCTGCACAAAGAACACACTAGTGATCTCTTTATGCGGAGAACAAGAAACTGAAACATAATTTAAGACTACAGGAAAAGGAAATTGTCCTCTACAGAATAGGAAAGGAATTTCTTTCTAAAAAAGAAATTTACCATGCAGACCTATTTTGCATTAAATCAGTCAATCAGTGGGTAAGTTTTAGAAAGCTGGACATTCTGATGTTTTTCTTGAATTCCAAATTATGAGAAGATTGAACATGCTAATATCTTATTCTAGACCAGGGGTAGGCAATCTTCGGCATTCCAGATGATGTGGACTACCAATAATCCCCCAATAATGTTTTTACACCCATAATGCTGGCAAAGCATCATGGGAGGTGTAGTCCAAAACATCTGGAGTGCCGAAGGTTGCCTATGCCTGTTCTAGACTATCAAGTTCAACACATGTAACTATGGCCATATGATCTTTGCCCCTATACATCAAAAAGGTGTCAACCACTTAAACGTTAAAACCTCATCCTTTGTATGTTCAGTCAACTACAGCATGTTAACCTCTGATAAACTTCTATTTATATCTGAAGATGATTTTCTTCTTTTCCCTTCTTAGAAATAATGCTTGCTTGGCTGTGAAACTCACGAGTTTTGTAATTTAGGCTGTTCATCAAAATAAATGCAAGTTACAGTAAAATAATGAATATGGGCTTAAAGTGCAGTCTCTCCGCTTTAATTTGAGAGGGTTCACAACATACAAATTGGAGGAAGGGTCTCGTAATTAGAGCTCTTTAATATGTAGCCTTCTCTGTTTCAAAGGACCAAAAGTAATATGACAACTGACTCAAAAGGTGTTTCATGGACAGGTGTGGGCTATTCCTGCATTATTTATCAACTAAGCATGTAAAAGGTCTGGATTTAATTCCTGGTGTGGCATTTACATTTGAAAGCTGTTACTGTGAACTTGCTACATGGGGTCAAAGGAGCTCCCAATGCAAATGAAACAGGCCATCTTAGGCTGCAAAAAAAAAATACATAATTGGATTAGCAGGAACATTAGGAGTGTCCAAATCAAAAGTTTGGTACATTCTGAGAAAAATATGCACTAGTGAGCTCTGCAATGCAAAAAGGCCTGGATGCCCATGGAAAACAACATAGTTACATGGTTGCATAGGCTGAAAAGAGACATGTGTCCATCAAGTTCAGCCTTCTTCACCTCTGTTCCTTTTCTATATAATCAATTGTGCCACCTATTAAAAATTCAGAAGTCTCTTTGAACATTCCATTGTGCTGTCTCGTTCATTGTGGCTCCTCGCCAGTTGGGTAGAGATAAGGAGAAATACGGAGAGTTCCAAATTGATTAAAGTACATGGCATGAGAGTATACCTACTGATCCAGATAATCTTCACAATAGTCTTATGAGCATTATCCAATAATATAATTTGTATTGGACCCAGATATATTTGTATAATGCTTTCATTTCCCCTCTGATGCAATGTCTTTCTAAACTAAAGTAGTTTAATTTGTTAACCTATCTTCATAGCTAAAATGTTCCATTTATTTTATTATTTTGTAGCCCGTCTCTGCACTTTTTATAGTGTCATAATATCCTTCTTTAGAACAGGTGCCCAAAACTGCACAGAATATTCAAGATGGGGTCTTACCAGTGATTTATAAAGAGTCAAAATGATATTCTCATCCCAAAAATGAATCATTTTTTTTTGCATGACAATAATTTCTGGCCTCAGCCACTGCTTTGCACATTGTTGCCTAGTTTGTTGTCTAAAACAATACCCAAGTCCTTTTTGTGTGTTGTTATCCCTAATTCCCTACCATTTAGAGTATAAGTTTCTTGTACATTCTTTCATCTGAAGTGTATAACTTTGCAGATGGCACAAAGCTCTGTATAGTAATACAATGTGAGAAAGATATCACCTTGCTGCAGAGGGATTTAGATGGCAGATGAAATGTTTTTTTCCAAGGTTATTTATAAATGTTACATAGAAGGGGTCCCAGAACAGAACCCTGAGGGACACCACTGACCACCTCTGTCCAGCTTAAAAATGTATAATTAAAGACAACTCTCTGCACTGTGTACAGAGTGGTGGATGTTAGTAGAATCCTTTCCATGGTATGGAAAAACCCCTTCCCAACATCCAGCCAAGTGAAGAATACTCTCCAGGAGGTAGGCATATCATTATTCAGGTCCAGGTGATGTCCATGCATTCCAGACTTCAACCAGTCATTGTCTGCATAGGATTTTCTACAAAGTATTAAAAATCAACATTTTATTTATGATGGTTTTAATTTGTTCAATTACATTTGAGCCCCTGAAATAAGGGAGACTGTGTATGAAAATTGTAGTATTTCCTAAATGTTTCATATTATATTTTTGTTCAGCCCCTTGAATTAAAGTTGAAAGTCAGCAATTCAATTGCATCGCAGTTCTTTCATTTCAAATGCATTGTGGTGGCGTACAGAGCCAAAATTATGAAGATTGTGTCAGTGTCCAAATATTTCCAGACCTAACTATAATTTAGAGTAAGCTGCTATGCTTACTTTTATATGCAGAATTGGTAATAAAACAGTTCATATTATTTTGTGGGATGTAAATAATAAGGACAATAATGTATCTGTGTTTTATGCTATATTAAAAAACAAAATAGTACCATTTAAAATTGGAGACTACTCTATCGGAGATTTATTTGAAAACGCATTCCAATTAACTGTAAACATTTTTTGGTCTTAAGCTAGACCAGCTGGCAACCAAAATGGAAATGATTTTATTGCCAATTAATGCAAGTTTTCTGGGTATTTTTTTTTCTTTATCAAGCTTTTTATGCTAATCCTCCTATTTGTTAACAAGAGATTTGAATGTATCTTCACATTATATTTTGGAAGGGATCTAGAATCTCGTTCAAATGTGATAGTCTGTTTTTAATAAAATTTATAATAACATTTTCCAAAATTTGGAATCTTTCAAACGTTTTTTAATCCACATTAACAGATTAACAAATCAAGTTCCTACATTAGTGACACATTCCAGTCTTACTGTTGTATTATCTCCCTAATATTTTAAATGGAAACATTAATCAAAAACTGACCCTATTTTTTTAAATGCATGATATATAATGGATTTAAAATTATGCAAATAAACAAGAAATAAAAATAAAAGATAAGCAGGAAAAAAAACAGATAAACAAAAGATAAATGAAAAATGAGGCTGTCTGCAGTTGTATACAGATAGCCTACTTGACAAGTACGAGGCTCCTCTAATAAGTCTCATTCTGGTTTTTGAAGGTCAGATCTAATCCCATAAAAGCCTGTCCAGTAGGGGCTTATGAAATAAGTAGTGTGTTCCAGAACAGTATCCATCATCACAGAATGGACTCATTCAACTGTTATCAACTATACCATAGATACCACCAATTAGTGTTCAGCCTTATTCACAGTTATTATCATTACGACTGAGTATGTTGGATGGCCAATAGGCAAACAATATAACTTAAATAGTCACCCACCATCATCTTTTCTTTCTGTGGACCTTTATTTTTTCCAAGAGCTTCAATTTACTTTAATTTAAACTTGCTGCTACCCAATGTTTATATGTTGATGATTTTTATTATGTTGGTCCAAACTTACATTTACTTTAGAATAATTAACAAAGACATTAATTTACGTTTTAGTGACTAGCACTTATTTACCAGAATTGCTCTTGGGTTGCATTGAAAACACCCACATTGCCAGCATAATTTAGAGGTTGATGAAAACTGCATGGAATTTTCAACAATGCATTTTTACACCCATGTGGGTTACATTCTCAAGGATCTTACATGCAATTTAGTTTATTTTCTTGAACAGTGCATTTTTTTGCTCAAAGTCTGCATCTTTTCTGTGACAAATCCATGGAGATGTTTGTCCACGATTTTTGCTCCAAAAGTACATGGATTTTGCTCACCACAGCAATAGTGAATATTTGCGATAGATTGTGAAACATGTTTGCTAGGACACACTTGCTGGACATTATTCACTCTTTATGTGAGCAATCTGCATCATTTGTTTCAGAAATCTGTGGAAAGTGCTTGGAAAAAAATCACAGCTACACTTTTCATGGATATTGTGTGCTGCAGAAAATACTAATTCTGAATACTATTGCAGCAGGTGCTGTCATTTGTGCAATGCTTAAATATAAAATAGAGCTTACACGTTAAGTGATAGCAATTATTGATGCTTTACTTTGCTAGTATTTATCATATACCTTATTATTCTTTATTTTCACATTGAGAAATAATATATTAGGAGCGAAGTTCAATCCATTATCTATTGTGATCGGAATAGCACATGCAGTATTAATTACCAACCTATCATATTGCAAACACCTGTAATTCGTCCTGCTGTTTTCCCTAATAACTGCATATTATTCAGCCAAGTTACAAAAACATATCTTATGTTGCCAAGTTCTGACAGCATCCATCTTAAACATTTCAAAAGCCATATTGAATGCCATACTGAATGCTTCCCGTATCCCAAGATAAACGTTTTTATTTTTGTAACAAAGCATTATTTAGTCGCTCGCTGCTCCTGCAAAACAATGATTACCGTCTCTCTATGCAGAACCAATGCTCATTCATCAAGCATGTGCTAATCCTTACATTCAATGTAATACAAGACATCTTATCAAACAATTGTTTAATTTATATTTATTGTTATAATTATCTCCTTAAACTAAAAATGGCATTGAAAATTAACTGTCATATATATTGCATTCCCGGTTAATTTAATTGCCTAATTTATTAAAGGGATTTTATTATAGATCCTAAATTCCAGAAGATAGGTAGAGTTGTGCCAATTCATAATAGCTGGGGAAAACACTTGTTATACAACTAGAGAAGACTTTTAGGCGCACATGGAGATTGCGGTGCTCAGATTAATATCTTTGAAGCTCTGCAGTTATATATTTTTTTATAGTCTGCAAAATAACTGAATAAAGTGCAAAATATGAAAAAATATTATATTATGCTATGGCTAGAACACATTCAATCTTTTATTTTCAGTAATAATAACAATAATAGTAATAAACAACAATGAATTTATATATTTAACTTTAGTACTGCAGAGACAAAGGTAGAGATTTATCAAAGTATTCTGTTTTAATAAGTGGTTCAAATCGTAAAAAGGGGAGGAGTAACCGTTGGAATGTGCCTGTGATTCTCCTAGGTTGCATGGTTATTGTCCTACGCTTAGGACACCAGGTGAAAAAGTGATAGTCACTGAATACTACACAGTTACTACACTGTTGTGTAATATGACCTGGGTAAGAGTGCTATATAAATATGTTAAATAAATTAATAAATACATTATGTAAATACATATGGCTAGGCAGTATTACGCACACCCTTTTCTGATGTGTCTATTCCTCATCAAGGCAGTCTCAGTTGCTGGTGTTTTTGTAAAAGTCATGGAACTCAATCGCGTGTTACCATACTGCATACATCCACAGATCATACATTTAGAGCAAGTCACAAAGAGTATATACAAAAGGTACTCATGCAGTAGTTGAGTGCACACTTTTGCATCATCCTTGTTATTTAAAGCAAAATTGTCACTTTCAGTGGAGTGACAGTTCTTCTCTCCTTCACCATAGTAAACACAATTTCAGCCTTAATGGGATGAATAAAGCAGCAGAGATATGTAAAAACGTTATCTCCATTGCATTACCATGCTGGGACGACTTACCCGCCCCTCGATGAGTACTCATGCATGCTTACAAAATCTATTAAGAATAAAAAAAAAAGTACAACTTATATCCAACTTTAAGTTAGCTATTTGGTTGTACTAAGATTTGGGAAATTACCCTTCCAATGTAGTCAGTCAGTATTTCTGTGATGTAGAAAATCCACACAAAGTGCAACTACGATTTCCTCCATATACTTTTCATGGGTTTCTCAAGCAGATGACTTGGATTGCTCAGTTAAAACACGGATGCCCTCCACGGAAATTTCCCAGTAGCACATTAATCAAAACCCATAGCAATTTCATATAGTGCTGGTGTAGCAAGTGTGCCCATCAATTTAGCATGGACTAAAATGCACAACCACATCATGTTAATTCTTAGAGCCCTGAATGCCTTGCTTTGGAGTCCTTCATTTGGCAGAGACCCCACTAAAGCCTGCTGTAAGTGTGCCATGACTTGCAAACCACAGCCACATATTAATTGCCGCTTCCATCTCAAAAACTGCCCCTATTTAACGATGGACGCAGCTAAGTTCTGGTCCATGCCATTCTTGTCTCTCACCTTGATTACTGCAACCCCCTTCTCTGTGGTCTTACGTGTTCCCAGCTTGCACCATTGCAATCTATAATGAATGCGGCGGCGAGGGTCATCTTCCTGTCTGCTCACACCTTCCTTGCCTCCCCCCTCTGTCAGTCCCTGCATTAGCATCCAGTAAGATACAGGGCTCAATTTAAGATTATGGTGCTTGCTTACAAGTCTCTACATAATGCTGCTCCAACCTACCAATCCTCCCTTATACACAAGTACATCTAGGCCCCTGCGCTCTGCCGAACACCTACGTCTATCCTCTGTTTGTACTCCCACCTCTAATGCTCGCTTCCAAGACTTCTCCAGGGCTTCACCTTTTCACCCAGTCTGCACTCCATCAAAAAATCATTGAAAAGTCACTTCTTTAGAACGACATATCAATTAAACTGTTATCAGCTTTTCATCCCCACACCCTGACTCCTCTCCTGCAGCTGTCAAACATAACCTACTAAGTCCTCAGTGAATAATTTTCTAGCAACCTACTTCATACCCCTACTTTTACTCTTTGTGTCACTATACCACACTCCCTCTAGCATGTAAGCTCATTGAGCAGGGCCCAAATCCCCTCTGTTACTGTGCTTCTAACTGGTCTGGTTACAATTACGTGTCTGTTAGTCCACCCATTTTACAGAGCTACGGAATTTGCTGGCGATATAAAAATAATAGTAATTGCCATCACCCTACAATGTCAAGCTTTGATCTTGGCTGCAAAGTATCCACTGAGCCCAGCAAGTGGGCCATTAACCTAATATGCCCAGCAAGTCTTCCTTTAACTTAGTGTGCCCAGCAAATGTGTCATTAACTTAGTGTGCCCAGCAAGTGTTTCTTTAACTTATTGTGCCCAGCAAGTGTGCCATTAATTTAGCATGTCCAGCAAGTGTGCCATTAACTTTGTGTGCCCAGCAAGTGTGCCATTAATTAAGTGTGCCCGGTAAGTGTGCAATTAACCTAGCATGTCCAGCAAGTGTGCCATTAATTTAGCGTGTCCAGCAAATGTCCACTTCCTTTTTTTGCCTTGCTCATTTGCAGTCCAAATGCATGATCTTTGTGCACTTTATCTACATTAAAAAAATCAATCACTAAGAATAGTCTTTGTTTTTTATACAATAATTTGATGTATTGAATATGGCAAAGTAAGAAAGTAGTATATATTCTAGATATAATAAAATTATGTGTGCACACTATTGCATTAGGAATACAAACATGTATTCCTACTGCTGTAGTGTTGTTCTCCATTTTTATATTCAGTGCCACCACCCTAAATTAAAACATGGAAACAAGGTTGTTACATATCTTTTTTCCAGTGCCAAGACTCTTTCAGTGCTGCCACCACGATATGCAGACTTTGCTTCATTGGCTTCTTGCCCAAGCCAGTGCTTTTTCTAGATAAGCATTGAGGACGAGAAATGCCTGCGCAGTGAGTACCATGCTTGTCCAATCAAATGCTTCTCTTTTGAGATCACTCTAACTAGGTGATTGCTATGGAAGCACCCTCTATTGGCTTGCAGGAAGACAGTCACTAGAGTTGTGTTTAGCCTCGCATTTTAATCATCTACTAAATGGCAAAGTTTTAGACTGTTTTAGCACTGCTCCAAGACCACTTCAAAGAGATGAAGTGGTCTGGGAGTCTTTAGTGTCTGTCCATTTAATTGCAATTTGGTACTAATATGATAGAAAAATATAGCTTAAGTTAAAATGTTCATGTGTTTTCTGTCATGGATCTTACTTTTATGATGAACTTTAAATATTTTACTTGAAAAGAAACATTCTGTTTCATAAATACATTGGATTATTGAAACAGAGACGGGGAGTAATAGAATTGAGTGACTGATCTCTAATAAGATCATCTTGCAAGCTAAACTCCTCTAACAAATCATTACATTGTTAAAGTATGCACAATTTTAATAATAGGGGTGGTTAAAATGTTTATCTTGCTGGCTAATCTTAATAAAATTTAAAAATGAATTATCAATATGTGAAACAAGCACAGACATTTTTTTTTCTGAAACTGGTTAAATTCGTATAATATTTTCAAGGCTTACAGAGCAGGAACCAAGTGACAAAGATCAAATGTGACTTGCTAGAAGTATACTTCATGTAATTGAATCAGGGTTATAATGGCAACAAATGGTCCAGGATGATTTGATTCATTTATGTTATGGGTTCTGTGAAGTGACTTTCATTTTTTCTTTCAATAATATGAGCTGCATATCACATATAGAAAAGGTCACTTTAATTAAATATGATACGATCTGTCTTAGAAGGAGCAGATTATTGTAACTGCTATTTCATTTGACAGTTAAGCTGATATCTAGTAATTTCAGCTGTGTTCAATATTTTTTTCAAATATGAGAAACCATGAAAACAGCAAGCAATGTGTTAAAACATAATCCATCACTTAAAAATGTTTGAGTGTATATAGAGCAGGGGTAGGCAACCTTTGGTACCACAGATGTTGTGGACTACATCTCCCATAATGCTCTTACAGCTGTATCTGCAGTGCCGAAAGTTGCCTACCCCTGGCATATAAAGCATCATACTCATATATTTACCCATTATACTAGATGAATGAATATGCATTCAATAATGCATCAATGAATATTAGCAAAATTATGCTGCAGGAAAATATGATATAACAAGTATAAAGTATATTAATTTGAAAATAGAGTAAATGTATTGGCATAGTAAACAAAAAATTATGAGGTTATATAAAGAGAGCAAATTCATGTTAAAGTAGAAATTCAGGATATGCAGAATAAATAACGGTTCAGGCACTCTGGGATAACAAAAAATAGTAGCTTTATTGGTGCAAAAACAGCTGTTTTTGCACCAATAAAGCTGCTATTTTTTATTATCCCGGAGTGCCTGAACCATTATTTATTCTGTATATCTTGGAAGGGAGGCCTGGCCAGTCTTGGTTTCAGAGCACCTGGGTTACCTGGTGAGTGCGGTATCCAGTACGTCTCTATAGTAGAAATTCAGACAACATATTTTTTTTTTTTTTTTTTTAAATCATGGCTCATGGCTGCAATGGAAAAACCAAGTATAAGCAAGTATAGGAATGTGTTTATTGGGAGTACAATATACAGGGTTATTCGCTAAAGTGAGAATTCAAAGTGACTTTAAAGTCAATTTCAAACTTAAGATCAGAGTAGCCGAACTGAAATCATACCTGACTTGAAACAAAATTTCAGTTTGGATATGTTTACCTTAAATTTAAAATTCACTTGGAATTCTCACTTTGGTGAATAATCCTGTAAGTCACATAAAAGGTGGAGGAAGTGAAACATTATTGCACCCACCAAAAATTCTGTGTATTAATCTTGAGATTATCATAGCATTTGTTAATCTGTATTAAACCTGTGATGAATACCTTGCATATGAATATAGATCTAAACAATCAGATTTATTAATTGCTGTGTAAAGATAGATTTTTTTTAAAAATACAGTTATACAGTTTTACACATTAAATTTTTTTGTCACTTTACATAGATAATGGGCAAATAAAACATATGTGATCTGTCTTATTTTGCTACATTTTAATCAGAGTTTGAAATATTTATAAGGGGCTGAACTACAGAGGACTGAAAAGTGCACAAACAGTAGAATTTCTTATGTACTGGGTGAAGACATGCACGCAAGCAAAGTGAGCGATAAATTGGGTATGATAGACAAAATAAAATTTTGCAGAATAAAATTTAGTCTGCATGTACACAAGACTGGGAGCGATTAGTCTGACAAATATTTTTATTTTTCCGTTCTTTTGGGGACAAAAGTATATAAACTCAAACATTTTAATTCAATAGTTAGCATTGAATGAATTTGTTGCAACATTAATAATGGTGTTTATGGATCAGTTAACACATGCAATATAAAATGACATAAGGATTATATATGGTGGATAGACAGACACATCATATTGCAAACGTATATGTCTAAATCACACAAAATGTAATTATTTTTACCATAAATATAAAATTAAGGACCAGTACTTCTATAGACATTGATTGTCATTTCATCTGCGGGACAGCTTGCAAAATATTGAAGGTCTGTCTTCGGGGCTTTCATCATTTTTATGTTGTTCCCTCTGAAAGTTGTGACATCTGGGAACTCTGGCTCTTTCAGCATTTGGACAGCTGTCTAATTCTGTATACAATGAACAACCATGTGAACAGAACTCTATCTGGTTGATCAGACTTTTTAAATGGTGTTATTAAATGTTACTGCTTTTATTTTTATTGTTTCATTGCTTAGTTTTTATTCTAATGGTTTTCTGCATTGTGTCTGACAATCCATGGTGTGATGGTCAGTGGACAGTGAAATAATGGCTTCAATATCCAGCTCGTATTCCACATGAGTGACTTATCTGCATTCCAGATATATAGGATTGGAAAAATTGTTGTGAGTGTTATGAATCCTGATCTGCATCCATTGCAAAGCTGACAGATGTTATTGTTTCAGGTGCTACAATTACTATTCTGTGTGCGATGAATGTTCTGAGAGCTCATGCACTATGCTCAGAAGGAATTATAGTTGTTTTTACCACAATGGCCCAAAATTCTATCTGACAATTCTATCAGTGTTTGTAGTGAAGCACACATGACTCTTCAACAGGGCCTAGCTGTCTGCTCAAACATCTTGGTATGTCACATTTTTGGTGGTGACAGTTATGCAATTGACAAACAGAAATGTAATCAGTCTCAAAATTAGGTTGCAAGGATCATGGAAAAATGTTGCTTTTTCTTATTATACGTGGAAGAATTTGATTAAAAAAAACATATTTTTCCCCAAATACTACAGTGGCTAAAGTCAACATGCAGAATAAAATATGTGACATTGATATCTCATATATCAAGCAAAGGTCACCACTACCAAAAAAGGTAGGCCTTGTTTGCCAACTTCACCCAAAAACTCAGGAACACCTACATGCGCTTATCCAGGATAATATATTTTGTGTTGTTCATAGATTTACAGAAGATAGCTTGCAGAAGCCCACAATACTTTATTTGTATTTGTTAAACACCAAATGCTCTTCTCATGTAAATGTAAAAAAAAACATAAAATGTAATAGCAACATTTTATTGCTAGTTTGTATGTTTAGATGTGCAGGATTATCATATACCGTTTGCATCAATTATCATATCAAAAAGACCTAGATGATATTTTTCCTGTTTGTGCTTTTCTATTTTGTTTCTGTTTTATTTTTAGAAGTACAAAGAGAAATATAACCAAGAGTAAAAATCAAGTTGGAGTGACTGTAGTATTACACAAAGAAAATATATGAAATATACATAAATAAAAATGTAAATATTAAAAAAGGAAATTAAAAAAATACTACCAAACTAAATTGCACATAAACAATTACCCACTAAATTACAGCTGTTCCAAAATATTTTGACCATTCTAAGAAACTGCTTTTATAAATCATACTTTTACCAATCAAGGCCTCAATTTAATATTGATTCAATATTTCAGGATAACCATTTCAAATAATGAAATCATTTAAAAAGCTCATCCAAAAAACATTAAATCGAGGCCAAAGTTGACTACTTTGAGATACTGGAAACATCCAGTTATAATCAAAAAAAATTCTGAAAACCAAGATGTTATAGAAACCAAAAAGTCAGTGTAAAAAACATGTGATGATAATCTGCAGACATTTATATGCATGATGAACTGCTGGATACAAAGTGTGAATCATCACTATAGAGAACAGATTTAACGATAGCGAGCTGTATGACACTCCAGCCAATGCTTGGCATTGTCCATGGTGATCACAGGTTTGTGTGTAACTATTCAGCCATGAAAATGAATTTTGTGATGCTTACAAAGAACACTTCTCATGATGACATTGCTTCCAGAGGTAGTTTGGAACTCAGTATCGAGAGTTTGAAACTGAGAACAGATGATTTGTTCACACTGTGTGCATCAGCATTCAGCAGCCCAGTATTGTGACCTTACATAGCCTTCTATTTTTCATCTGAGCTCAATTTTTAAATTCATAACAGCACTTACAGCTACCTTATCTGGGTATGACCATACACATTGTAAGGTATGGCCATAAACATTGTACGGTAATGTCCAAACAGATGTGGTCATGGGACAGCAAGACCAGTCATGAGCCCACTAGGGAAGATCAAATAGTTCATTAATTGGACTAGAATAATTGAATGTATATTTGTGGACCCCCATGTCATACTGCCTTTTCCTTCTTCATATAGCATGACCATATTGTTGACTTGTACCAGATGCCAATACGTTATAACTGAGCTGCAAGATTTTTTGGTGGCAGAACACCAAAGTGTTTGAGCTGAGCAGAAATTTAAGGAGCTAACTAGTAGGTAAGCTGGTATCCAATGATAATGCTATGGTGTAAATCATACAATGCTGCAGTACAAGACTTTTACTGACTATATTTATGTATGTATATTTTATAGCTGCGCTTGACTTAAGACACCTTTCATCAATAGTCGTGGCTGAAATTGTCATAAAACTTTGACCATGTGAGTTACATCTCAAATTTAAAAATTTAAAAAAAACTATTAATTTAACTAAATGTTTTTTTGAAGCATTCTATCCCTTTAATTTCCCAGAGAGCATTGCACTTTGACATTCAACAGCATATGCAATGTGGATATCCAGTGAAAGAAATGAAATGGTTATTCCAACCATTTTTTTGGAGGGAAGGGAGAGCTTTCTCTATTTAAAGTGACCTCTTGGATACTATTAATTAGGTCATTCCCTATATTTTGCAGTAAATCTGCAACAACAAAAATCTTTTACTGACCTGGAATCCAGCACTGGGCAAAGCTCCCAGCACTGCCTTCCAAACCCCCACCCCACCCAGCCAGAGCCTCGAGCATAGAAATGCTTTTGATTGGACCGTTTCATACTTTGAGATTGCATGTATACCATCTGAGCTGGCGAGGGAGAGTCGAGAGGAAGATTGGGAGGGAGGATGGTAAATGTAAAAAAAAAAAAAACTGAGCAACATTGAGGGGATAGGGAGGCAGGAGGGATCAACTCAGGGAGGAAGGTAAGGGGGTGTGGAGAAAAACGCTTCCCAAATGAAGGCTCTGCCTGAAAATGAGAAACTCAATATATTTGTTGCCAGCGTGCAGTGTGTGGTGACAACAGACGTATTGAATTCACAGAATTTACATTAGGAGGCCTAGAATAGAGTTTCAGGCTGCCAAAGTCACAAGTGCAAACAAGTGCAGATCAAGCAGAAACACTGCACACACAGATTGCTACCACCATGACCACTTTAAATCATTGAAGTGATCATGGTGGTTGAAGTAACACTTTAAGAATGAACAATGCGCTTAAAAATACGGAGTGATATTAGTTGTCAAATCGTATATTTCTGTTTGCTTTCCATTGGACCCTAAGAATAACCACTTGAGGGAGCAGCCAAATTATAACATTATATCATGGAGTTATACATGTAGTTAGTGATATGTATTATTAACTTTTAATAAATTATCAATATTATAAAAGGTGCACAAACTGTGAAAGTCTAATAGCATCGTTAAATATCGTTCCTGTAATGAAATATTCCATTATACAAAACTATACATTGGGGCTAATGACAAATTGACACATGTATGTCTGTCCTCTATTTATGAATGAAAATTGGTAAATTGGGTTGCTTTGTGTATTAAAGCCAAACTCTACAAAATATATTTTTTCATAATCTTAGTGTCCCCTTTTTGAGATACTCTAGTCAATCGATGGCACAATTAATTGCACTTTGAGGTAAAGTTACTTTTAAAACTGTTTTCAATTGTTCTTCACCACAAAACCATTCTTTGTGTAATGGGTAACTCCCATTTTACATGAAATATGTAGATTTTGAGGTTTGTAGCCTTGAATATTGTCTAAATCTACTCATTTATGAAAAAGAGATTATTACAGGGACACTGTAAACTGGTATTGACAAATGTGAATACATTGTGTATAAAATGAATTGCAAATATGCATCAACCAATCAAAACTAATACAGGTTTAAAAAAGGTACTTTTATAAAGAATATTACTCTAAAGTAAAATTATAGCATTAGACATACAGACCTGTATACCTAACACTGTAGTGCCCAGGTCTCTATTAAGATTAGTGCTCCCTATGTGTAAGAAAAAATATTAAAATCAAGGATTTACTTACCTTTTCTACAGCACTGAGACTCCAGTGCTGCTGCTGACACTCTGTGTCCTGAAATATCCCGAAATATAATCATCACATCCCAGGCGTTTGTCCAATCTAACACTCCTCATGGAGGAATCGTGATGTGCATACGCTATGAGCACTGCATGTTGTCCAATCAAATGTCTAACACAGGCAATTATTGAATTCAATGTTTCCTATAAACTGTATTTGATCACATGACTCAGTTTAACTTGGTCATTGTAGACAAAGCACCTCTAGTGGCTGTCTGGAATACAGCCACTCGAGTGTTTTACAAAATTGCAATGTTTTACATTGCAGGTTTAAAACTACAAAGCCACTGCATCCAGATCACTTAATTGAGTGATCCTTTAATTTTCATTCATTTTATTTTTCATTATCTAGATATATTGTAGAGTCCATTTTCTAAGTATTTTGCTATCTTTTGATTTTTTTTTAAGTACTGTTATCAGATCGCTACCTACAACAACCATATGTTACATTTCTATTTCAGTTGTTTCTCTTGTTCACAGAAAATGATCTAAATAAAGAATTTCAGCCAAATGATCTTGTGTTTCTGCAAATATAGTTCTCCGCATCTATATAAGTAAACTGGCTGGAAACTTACTTCACAGAGCTCAGTATTGAGAGTTTGATTCTGAGAACAGTACACAGGTACAGGTGCAAGATATTTTGCTAATTGACACGGTTCTACTAACAGAAAGTGCAATATGATTATTTGGTTTGATGCCTTAACACTTTAACAATATTAAGATGCATCAGTATATCCTAGTTATAATGGGCCCTAATGCCTTTAGGGTGTACTGAAAGGTCCTGCAGTTTTTGTGTAAGCAGGGTTAAATCCCTGCTCACACCAGAGATTCCCAGGTATCAGTCGATATCTGGGGCTCCTCTCTGTCCACTGGGGTCATTTTTAATGCTTCCAGACTTTTTAATGAGGTCACAGTGGGAGTAGGGTTATATCTCTGTTCACACCAGGAAACCCTGGTATCAATGGATACGTGAGGCTCCCCTCAGTCAGCTGGGGTAATTATTAGTGTCCACAGATTGACCGATGAGCTATATACAGTGCTGAAAGTCAGCACTGCTTAGAGCCCATTTATATTCATTCATAACACTGTGGCAGTGCAATCGCACAAAGTTGTAGCATTTCTGGGCTGCAGCTGATAAAAGGAGAGTCCCTAAGGTCTGAATAAACTGAATAGACCATGACAAGGTTTCCCTGTTTGGCCCCAGCCGATTGTGATTTGTGATGGGCCTTGCCAACTGCCCAGAAGTGATCACACTGTAATCGGCTGTAGGATCCATTCATAATGAAATTGAATGCGTTGTAAAAAAAAATAGCCAGTAGATGGTGGTCACAGAAGACTTTCTTCTTTTTTAACTAGGAAACCCATCTTTAGATATCAGAATTGGCATTAGCAGAGGGTTTCCTTGGGGTTATTGTTAGAGTTAGTGGTGGGATTTGGGTTAAGGTTAGATTTAGGGATAACAGTAGAGTAGGGTTAGAGTTAGTGCTTGGGTAGGGTTAGGGTAAAGTAAGGATTAATGTTGGGTTTGGGTTAATGCTGTTTTGGGGTTAGGGATAGTGTAAGATTAAGGTCGATGGTAAGATTAGGGTAATTAACCTATGATTAGAGTTAAAGTAAGCAAGGGTTGGTATAGCATTAGGTGGGGGAGTTGATAAAGGGTTAACTTTAACTACGGAAAATTAATTTAGATCCTAAACATATGAGGCACTTAATGGTCAGGATTTAAAGAGGAATCTATTTTAGTTCTTCTTGTTTTGTTGAAGTAACACTGAAAATGGTTAAGGTAGCGCAAAAAATACAGTCTAATCACATGTTGATAATAAACATATAAACATTTATTGAATCTTAAATGAAGTCTAAAAATCTATTTAAAATACAATGACAAAAAACCTTGTACAATAATAATTATTGCTATACTGAGTGTGCACACTACTAAGTAATATAGCAAAAAAGAGACTACATCAATTAATGAAATAAAAGGTAAAATAGAAATATATACCATAAAAATAGAATAAAAATATGGAAAAAATAAAAAATAAAAATAAAAATGACAGTGGAATGGCAGAAAAAAACAGAATACTGAAAAATTTTTTAAAAAAAATTAAAAAAGGAGGGGAGGGGGGGAGTCCAACCTTGTATAGTTTGCTGATAGCTTACTGTTGGGAATGCGTTTGTGCTGACATCCTTCTGATTACATATGAAGAGAGTAAGGTCTGCTGCAGCACTGAGTATTGAAGCTGTTACTGCTACAAACTATCCAAATAGTAAGTGCTGCTGGCTGACTGCCAGGGAGTCCCGTTGTGGAGCTGTACATGGACTCCCTGGCAGTCCATTCCACTCTCGTTTTTGTTTTTTCCATATTTTTTATTCTATTTTTTATGGTATATTTCTATTTTACCTTATCTTTCATTAATTGACACAGTCTCTTTTTTTGCTACATTAATTAGTAGTGTGCACACTCAGTATAGCAATAATTATAATTGTATAAGGTTTTTTTGTCATTGTATTTTAAATATATTTTAGACTTCATATAAGATTCAATAAAGGTTTATATGTTGATTATCAACATGTGATTAGACTGTATTGTTTGCGCCACCTTAACCATTTTCAGTGTTACGTTGTCTTGTACTAGAAAGTGTAGGGATACTTTCTTCTGAAGGAGCAGCATTAAAAGGCAAAAGGAAAGAAAGGAGAAAAGAAAAGAGAAATGCTAGCTCATATATTAGTACTATGAAGAGTAATGCTGAGAGAGGAGGGAAGAAGGTTTCATCATCATGTATGAATGTTGTGTATGATTATTTTATGTCTGTGTGTGTTTATTAATAATAATGTGTTTTCTATAAATTAAAGTTATTTAATAGGAAAAAGGAGAGAGAAAGAGAACATTGATGATGACGAATATACCAAGCCTGAGACGCAAAGTAGTAAAGAACATAAGAGGCTGGTAATGTCTGAAATGAAAAAAAAAAAAAAGGCACATCTTTCACATTGTTCACAGACACACCCTATATTAACTGTATACATATATTTTTTTCCCACGCAATTATATTTCTTTGGATCATTCATTACAACATTGGGAGTATACTTGCTTTGCGCAGTTTACACATATACCATAGAAGTTCCCACTCTTGGTTCTTATCATTATTGTTTTGTTGAAATGGATGTGTAAAAACTATTATATACAAATTGGCTGATTTTAAACCTATTATTCACACATAATGTTGTAATAGGTATACATATAGGATGTTAAATGGAAGCCCTTCTGTCCTTTAAAAGGCAATGTATTACATGTTTGAGGGCACCCTTAAATTATGGTGGTACAAACACAAATTCTAGGTTTCGTTTTGGTTCAGAACATGAACAATTACCTCTCTCCTTAAAGGGTTATATATCATGGGTTCAGATCCTTGTATATCATACTGTGTCTGCAATATAATGAGTCTTTAACAGATTAACTTTAAAACAGAGGCTGATTATTCCTCAAAAAACTCTACATGTTAAAGAGGAACAGTTATATTATTCTTTTACCCCTGCAAAATGACATAGAAGTGCTTATTCAGATGACAAACAAAGTAGCGGCAAGTATGAAACACACGGTCTGCTTATAATGTGTTATGCAAGTCCATAGTGCTGTATTCTTTGCAGTGTTACACTCAATGGTAATCCAATTTCCATTGCATGACTTGGTTGTGCCAGAACTGCTTGGCTAGAAAAAATTCTTCATTAGTTAAATTCATTAGTTAAAAAAACAGCTTTACAACCCATGACTTACTTGTGGTACATAATGATATTCTCAAAAAATAAACATGTGCCATGTGACACAGTTTTGTATCTAATTCCAATTATCAAAATGCATGTATTTATTTATATTTACTTCTTTTTCACCCAGGGATATATATTAACCTAGGCCATCTAAACACATTTGTTTACACTTAGCCCTGTTCATGATTTACTGCAGTACAATACAAGTAGGAGGTGCAGTGTGACAGACTTGCCTTCTTCCCAGCCCTATTCATCAGAGAAGATCAAAGACAATGCTAATGTGTGTATAATTATGTATCTATATATGTGACTGTTCACAATTACATAATGACTTATGGGAAGGGTTCTCATATCCTTGACTGGTCTAAGATAACCAAAATCAAGAATCCATCACTGTCCTCTTCTTTTGGACAAGGATTAGGCAAACCCTTTGTTACCATGACAGTTTTGATCTGTTATTGGCCCTAACAGGGATAAATAATAACTAATAATGAATAGTGGAAAAAAGAGAAACCATTGAGCCCAGTGATATAAATAAAATATACCACCCTGTTCAATCGTTAAGTTCAGTGATTTTCCTTATTTTTACGGACAGGATGAAAAGCTCTGTGTACTTTGGTCACTGTCTCCATTAGAAACACTATAATGTGGATGCTTAGCATTTTATGCAAAACAACATCAAAAGCTCACTTTATCATACATCCCCTGATACTCATGCAAGCTTCATTTCTCAAATATCATCAACCAACATCCTTTGTTCTAAAGAACATAATATTATATAGTCAGTTATCTAAGCTCATCTCTTTCTATCTTATCTTTTTCTGCTTATATTATTTTTACGATGCCACAAATATGTCATTTTTTATGTTTTTTTAAACGCACTGAATTACATAACCTAATTCCTACTGATAACAATGCAGGATGCAATATATAATTCTAGCAGTTCATTATCCAAAAATAATGTCACACAATTCACTATAATCTAAATTTACCTGTGCACTATGCAAAATTCTGTTACGTAGCAGAGGTTTTAAGAACATTAAATGCAAACTTAATATCACAAATAATATTCTAGTCTTTGACCGGGAAGGGTACATTTAGCTTTCACCAGATTTCAAGTACATTCTGTGGTTTAATTCTACGAAATATTATCAATCCCTAAACATGATGGTACTCACTTTATTGACCTCAGAAGAAAAAAAATGATAAGTTGACTCTGCCAGAAATTGAACCTGCGACTTTGAGAAATGGCAGCTGGCTTAGTTAATCAGTGAGTTATCTCTTTAACTCACCTTTCAAGGCAAACCTATTAGCAGAGTCCTATTATAATACACAAACCCTGGCTTTTGCCAACCCTAAGGTTGAATCCTTAATAATACACAATTCTGTTTTGCTAAAAAAAAATTAATAATAATAAATGCCAAACAGTAATATAGGAGTGAATGGCTGTGCTTTAACTATGAAATACTAGAGTAATTAAAAACACATGTATTAACCCTATGCTCAAACTCCAATCACTCTCAAGCAGCTGCATGGACAACAGTATTCTACCTCAATGTATAATTAAAGCAAAACAATAAAATAACATGCACACTATCCCATACACGTTTAAATAGCAGAGGTTTATAATACCACTAAATAACAAAGTTTTATCTCCTCAGCCAGGGGATTAAATCTGTTTTCTGGGCAGTTTGCTATTTTAATTTATTTAGCCTACACTTTCCTAATCAGTGGAATACTTTTTTGTGTCTAGACTCACTATTTTTATTTTAATAGTTTTAGTATTTTACAAATATAGTAGATTCAGCTCTATCATTCATACTTGTACATGCTGGTGTTACTCACGTGTCACTCACACTTTGATATACAAGATAATATAACTGACTACCTATACATATATATATATAGAAGGCTACCGTATTATCCGGCGTATAAGACGACTGGGCGTATAAGACGACCCCCAACTTTTCCAGTTAAAATATAGAGTTTGGGATATACTCGCCGTATAAGACTACCCCTCTTCCAATGCACACCAAATAAAAATTAGCCATGATGTACAGTGACCATACAGAGCTACACAGCAAGACATTAAAGGACCACTATAGTGCCCTGAGGGTGCCCCCACCCTCAGGGTCCCCCTCCCACCCGGCTCTGGGGAGAGGAAAGGGGTAAAAACTTACCTTTTTCCAGCGCTGGGCGGGGAGCTCTCCTCCTCCGATCCTCCTCCATTCCTCCCATTCGGCTGAATGCGCACGCGAGGCAAGAGCTGCGCGCGCATTCAGCCGGACGCATAGGAAAGCATTTACAATGCTTTCCTATGCACGCTTGCGTGCTCTCACTGTGATTTTCACAGTGAGAATCACACAAGCGCCTCTAGTGGCTGTCAATGAGACAGCCACTAGAGGAATTAGAGGAAGGATTAACCCATTTGTAAACATAGCAGTTTCTCTTAATCCTAGCTGGACCTGGCACCCAGACCACTTCATTAAGCTGAAGTGGTCTGGGTGCCTAGAGTGGTCCTTTAAATAATGATAATCTGAAATAGCATTTAAAGCCCAGGTATGTGCCAGGCTCTTTGGGCATATAATCCATGCCTGCTGGTCTAGCACACAAAAGGCTAATTGCGATATATTCTTTTTATTCCCCCCTCCCCCACTTTTTAATCCCCCCTCCATTCTTTTTAATCCCCCCATTCTTTTTACCCCCCCCCATTCTTTTTAATCCCCCCATTCTTTTTAATACCCCCTCCATTCTTTTTTAATCCCCCTCCATTCTTTTTAATCCTCCCCTCCATTCTTCTTAATCTCCCCTCCATTCTTTTTAATCCTCACCTCCATTCTTTTTAATCTCCCCTCCATTCTTTTTAATCCCCTCCATTCTTTTTAATCCCCCTCCATTTTTTTTACTCACCCCAATTTTTTACTCCCCTCCATTTTTTAATCCCCATTATTTTAATCCCGCCGCCATTCTTTTTAATCCCCATTCTTTTTAATCCCCCCTCCATTTTTGAATCCCCCCTCCATTCTTTTAATCTCCCCTCCATTCTTTTTTAATCCCCCCTCCATTCTTTTCCCCTCCATCCCCCATTCTTTTTAATCCCCCTCCATTCTTTTTTAATCCCCTCCATTCTTTTCAATCTCCCCTCCATTCTTTTTTAATCCCCCTCCCATTCTTTTTAATCCCCTCCATTCTTTTTAATCCCCCCTCCATTCTTTTCTCCCCCCCATTTTTTTACTTTTAATCCCCATTTCCCCCATAATCCCCCATTCTTTTAATCCCCCTCCATTATTTTAATCCCTCCATTCTTTTTAATCCCCTATTCTTTTTAATCCCCTCCATTCTTTTTTAATCCCCTCCATTCTTTTAATTCATTCTTTTTAATCCCCCCTCCATTCTTTTTTAATCCCCCCTCCATTCTTTTTAATCCCTCCTCCATTCTTTTATTCCCTCCATTCTTTTTACTCACCCCATTTTTTACTCCCCTCCATTCTTTTTAATCCCCATTCTTTTAATCCCCTCCATTCTTTTACTCCCCCTCCATTCTTTTTAATCCCCCCTCCATTCTTTTTTAATCCTCCCCTTCCCTGTGGGTGGCCGAGCTCCTCTTCGTCCTGTCAGTCCGGCCGGGTACCGAGCGGTACAGGAGATTCAGTTACCTCTTCCCGGCCGGACTGAAAGGAAGTGAGCACTCAGTTGTAAGGTTATTCCATGCATCCACTACCCTCTCAGTAAAGTAATACTTCCTAATATTATTTTTAAACCTTTGCCCCTCTAATTTAAGACTATGTCCTCTTGTTGTGGTAGTTTTTCTGCTTTTAATTATAGTCTCCTCCTTTACTATGTTGATTCACTTTATATATTTACATGTTTCTATCATATTCCCCTGTTATCATCCTTTTTCCCATCAATCAATTATTTTATGGCACGACACCAATCAAACAAACATGTTTGTTCATTGTGTGATTCATTTGGTTTGTGATTCGTCTACATTTCAGCTAGAAATTCAGGCATTCTTATGATTACCTGATTGGCCCAAACTCTGGTGAATAGCAGTTAATAACAAAACGAATCTCCGGGTCTATGACAATCTAGTGCATTTACAGCCCCAACATCACATTTTAGTCTTGAAAGAGGTTTTATTTGCAGTTATTTAGTGCAAATAAATATATATAAAGGTTCAAGAATTTAACTGGACCAAGCAAATTATACAAGAGCAAAAATAACAACATATATACTTTATACTTACATTTTCTTGGTTCATGAAAACAAAAGTACCTAAAATACTACCAGTATTAACACCACAGAACCCCAAAATCAATGAAAATCGATGAAAAACCAACTGGCAGAACATGAACTTTGTAATATGAGGGAAAAAAAGGGTGACATGTGAGCAAGGTAGTAATATCCAGTGGACCTTATTCCTATAGAAATGCAGACATCCAACACATTAGAAGGAAATGTATTAGAGAGCCCAAAGGACAAAGTAAGAAAGTTTAATATCCCAACTTTAGGCATAAGGCTATCCTAACTATAAGAAAAGGCTAGGGACTAATGAAAGTATTTAGAAAATTGGGCAGACTAGATGGGCCGAATGGTTCTTATCTGCCGTCACATTCTATGTTTCTATGTTTAAAAGAACATCCTAAATCTGAGGATCATATAGAACTGTAATATTGTATAATACTGTCAATAGAATTGTAATACCATAAATACCGTCAAGATCTGCTGGTTTATGTAAATGACCTTAAACGAAAGAGTTCTTTAAGCCATTTGTTTTGAGGCTGAATTATTCCTAACCCTATAGAGAAGTATCAAGGACTCAGAAGATGAATATGTATACTGTTTTTTCCTCCCCACTAAATTGCAGCAATCCAGGAATGAACACATCTGGCACCAACAATCTTATTGCAAACCAACATTCTAGCGTTAACATAACAACAACTCAACCTCTTGACCAAAGGTTGTACACATTGAGTATCAGGCACATGGTTTCATTGGCAACTTTCTTAATATGAAAGTATTATGATGTAAATGGCCAGTGAGACAATAGATTGGAAGTAGACAGACAGACACATACGTCTTATATATTTATATACAATGTACAGGTTTGTGTTTTCTGATGATAAACTATGGTAGATACAACTGCCCCAGGATTCCTACACTCCATTCTTTTGTTTCAGTAGATAGATTGAAAAAAAGACAGACAAACGGGCTGACAGATAACTTGCAAACATATAAATATGCATTATAGCTGTATTATTTATACAGCAAATATAGTCGTGTGTATCTGTATGTCAGTTATTTTTATGTATATTTGATAACAAAAAATTCAATAGTAAGGTTTAACAAAAGGAAGAACACTGCAATGCACAAGGGTATTAATTAGGGAAAGGAAATTGGGGCCACCACCTTAAACCAAATTGGACATCGTGTTTCCAGACTGGCGCTGCCTTGCTCAGGCCTCCAGCTATTCATCATCAAATATACAGCTGGACATAACAGATCAATATGTAAAATACATAGAGAGAGCATTCTGCGGCTTGAGATCTACTTAGTTATGTAAGTGTATTTATTGAACTAATATGTCTTGGACATTGCATATGAGGGTTGCAGCTCCTGAAACTTGCCTGGGGTGCAAAAATAACCAGCTACTTGTCTGAAAAGCACTTACTACACTTACAGTAAATGCTGGCAGTTTATAGCTTTTTTTTGCCCTGATTCCAGAATAACATTATTTTCTGGAACACGTACATCTGGGTACCATTCAGATAGTTATTCCAGACTTGTACTGTATGCTGTATCCTGCAAATCACCTGGGGAGTTTCTTCACCTTTTACATTGTATTACCAAATAAATTGCTGTATACATTTTACAGCCGTACCACATGGAGATATTTTTTCTTTTTTTACGACTGAGGTTTTATAAGTATTATTGTATTGAAATGATGGCCTGTTTCTTTCTGTTAATCTGTTACATGGGGCACTGCTGTTAATGTATTTATATGTTTATGCTGTTAAAAGGACTACAAAATTCTTAAACAAATTGCATGGTTGCTCAGAGAGGTAGTAAGCAGCATACTGCAATAATATGAATACTTTGTTAGAGAGTGTAAATGTAGTCATGTTTAGATCTTAAAGTGGCCAGTTTAAATGAGTTAGGTTACCTCTGTCACCTCAAAGTTACCTTTCTCCTATTGCTTCCTCTTCTTTTCCTCTTTCAGAATCAGTTCTTCTTTTCTTTATTACTGGCTTATTTCTATTTAAATTATAAGACAAAGTAGGAACTACTTTGTCTTATCTATGTGTCCTATGCTTGGCAATCTGGACAAAGGGTGGAGCTTAAAGCAAGCTCCCCTATCTTGACAGAGGAAATGGCCATGGCCATTTTAAAGTCTATGTATGACAATATTTTAACTCTATGACTCAATATTCATGCTCTATAACTCAAGCACCTAACCTTATTTTCTCATCGTAATTGACAATAGATTTTTCTGGCTAATATTTCTTCTAAAGGTCTCAAGTATCTGACAAAAAACCTGGATCTCCATAGACACGAGGATATCTCCACTGTAGTTTCACAGTAGTCAAGCCATGCTTTGTCCGTAGCTAAGTCAGGTGGCACTAGCTGGAATTAGCCGAATGAATAACGCAACGAGAAAATCTAGTTTGGGAATGTCTGGATTGTCTGCCATTGAGACTTGCATTCAATTGATTTGAGCATTCTTTGCAGTGAAACACATTTAATGGTGACCTTATACCATAATTACTGTATGTACATTTTTTCTATGTGTTAATGGTAGGAGCAGAAACAGCTGGATGATAAGAAATTTCGTACCCGATACTAACATGGAATCCTGCATACTATACACACATTCAGAGATGCATTCGACTAGTAGCACAAAAATATAATATAAAATACTGTAAAATGAAGGATGCCAATTATATTGAGAAGAAAATAAAAAATATGCAATAAAACTGTACCAGTAAGATATCGAGAAAATTGTTGCTTAAAGCAATAAAAAATATAAGTATCCCAAGCTGTAAAATGACAAAGTTGACAAGTTACAATAATGATTACTACCAAATCTCGGTTTATATCCCAAAATATATGAATTCTGCATCTATAGTAGGAATCCTGTTAGGCTGCATGAAATAAAAATAAAGTGTCTTCTGTAACACAATTATGAATATTCCCAAAGGATCCTGCGACAGACAGAGAAAACGAGAATGCTAGACTAATTTCATTACAAATGATCCTTGTTGTATCCAGTTCGATCAGGAATATGTGTCATTTACATAAGATTTTCACATACACTTAACAATTGTCTGAAAGAGAATTATAATTATATTTTGAAGGGAACATATGACAGTTGCATTTTTGTTTATTTTGTATTTTTAAATGTGGAGAAATGCACTGTTATTTAATATTTTGGAGTCTTTAATGAGGTATTTTAAGCAACAAATCTGTTATGATTCATTCTGGTGGCTATGTATTCATAAGTCATAAGGGTTGTTCCTTATTTTATGTCAAACTGTTTTGGTGTGGATTGACAAAAAAGAGGACTTTCCCTGGCACCCAATGACCACTCCTTTTTTAGTCAATTTCATAACGTGGAATTTACACTCACACTATCCCAGACATGTTTAGTCATTGCCTAAATAACAAATTATCAAGGCAACTGAAATAAGGTAGTTTCTGTGTGCCTGGGAGAAACCCATTTTTTTTCAAACTTGATTTATAACGCTGCAATTTTCCTTTAAACTCTGTTTAATAATCCAAATGTATCCCTAACTAAATTTGGTAGTACAAAAACATAATTTAATTAATATGGAACGCATCTGTATGACTGAACTTAAACAAGTGCTTTTGTCACGGTACCTGCTAAGTGTGTGCGTCATTTGAATACGCATTCCAGTGACCTACATCATTCCAGTGTTATTTAGATGCTAGTCACTCCAAGCCTGCATTATTTTATGACACTGAAACTCCCATGTAATTTCCGAAATATGCCTACCTGTGTCATTTAGTATCACCCTCACACCATTTGGCTTCACAGGAATGACACTGACCAACCAGAGTATTCTAAAGTCCTGCATTACCTTCTTAGCCCTGGCATTCACTTACAGTGATCTGAAGATACTTTATCTTCTGTTGTCCCAGACTTTGACATGTTCTTGTCTTTACTCCGACTTGTTCCATGGGTTACTATTATTGTCTCTCAGCATTAAAGGATCACTATAGACAGCCACTAGAGGCTGGCTTAACCCCAAATGTAAACATAGCAGTTTCTCTGAAACTGCTATGTTTGCATCTGAAGGGTTAAAACCTGAGGGACCTAGCACCCAGACCACTTCATTGAGCTGAAATGGTCTGGGTGACTATAGTGTCCCTTTAATGCAGGTCAATTATAAAGAATGGTAATACGCCTCTGTTGTTTCTATTTCCTACCTTAGCTAGGTATGACCTAAGCTTCGTTTGTTGGGCCTGGTGATACTGTGACAGCATCAAACTATGCACGTTTAGTAGTTCAAACTAAAAGGTTACTAGTAAATGAAATCAGTTGGATTAGATGAAAATTTTTGGATAGAACACTGGCATAAAGAGTGCAGACTGTAGTTATAAACTGAAAATTTTCAAATTTGGACAAAACTGGTAAGTGGTAGACATGTGTATTTGTTATTGGACGAATATGATTTAATCAGAATTTTCAGACTTTTTCGTATTCGTTTACTATAACATACGAATTATATACGAAACGGCAAATGCCAAATGCATTACCTTTTCATTTGTTTTTTCGTTTAATAGACTCCGTGCTGCAGGAGAATTAACCCCCACAGCAACAGGAGAAACAAAAAAAACAGGATATTCCTGCAGCAGGAGCCTTAACCCTTGCGTGTAAGAGTCTCTCTGCAGCCCTGCATGGGTTAAATCTCCACACACTGGTGGCTAATGCTATTAGTAGCTCTCCCTGCACCGGGAGACTTCACTGCCGGTGTACTCCATGCTGCAGGAGAATTAACCCCCACAGCACAGAGGAGAAACAAAAAACCCTGGTTCTCTCTGCAGCCTGAGACAGGGTGTGTGGGGGGCACTATATCCCCCCTCATTTTAGTTGTTTGGGTTCCCCACCACAGGGAATGAGGGAACCTGTGCCAGGCCCCCCTTTTTGCACTAGCGACAGTCACTAGTAGTTTAAAATGACAGCGAGCAGCCACTATCAGCAGCTATCTGCTGTGTTATCAGATTATACAGATAAATTTAAAAAAAAACAGCTTGGATTCTTTTTGCATAAACAGAATTTTCAAAGATTTAACTTATATGTATATAAACAGGTTTTTGATCCAAAGAGAAATCTGATTGTCATTATGAAATCAATAAAGGATTTCCCCCCTCTTTTTGTGGCATAATTTGAAATGGCTACAAATGGGTGGGGAATGCCTTCTTTTGGACCAACAGCATAAAAGAATGGGTTTCACTTTGAACTTGATAGACTTTTCTTTTTTTATACTTAGATAACTACGTAACATTATCATTGGTATTATTATTCCTAAAGCACCAACAAATTCCGCGGCTGTATACAATGAGGACTAACAAACAAGTATTTGCAACGAAACAAGTTGGATGCACAGGAATTGTTGAGGGTCCTGCTCAAATTACCTTACATGTGCAGGAGTACATGTAATAAGTTCTAGTAAAGCAAAATAGCTGCTTTCCATTTTTTGTTTAATGGTTCTATTTAACCTTGTCAACATATTACAAATGTGCTCATAAAAAGGCAGGGGACTGCAGAAACCATACGGTATATAAAGTTTACGGTATCCGTTTCTGCTTCCATTTGTTACATATGTTGAATTTTTTTAATATATATTCTGTTGTACATTTATTTTCTTGCCATTAAGACCCACTGTTTATCATTCATTGCCACATATAGAACAGTTTTTTTGTTTTTTTAAATCAATTTGTATTGAGTTTTTCTAGTTATATACCATACAATAAAAAAACTGTAGGCTTAAAGTACTGTCAATTAGAGCAACCAGAATCAAGAGTACAGGAGAAACAGCAGAGCAGAAAAGAGTAACAGTGAAGACATCAGCTTATGCTATCACATCCCATATTTAGATTTTGAAACAATCTTTATCTCGTGGCAAATGTAAACAGGATGGCCAGAACATAGTAAGGGTCTAAATCATTATAAGAGCTTCCGGAATTTTTTAGATTCCATTGAGATAAGTCAAAGGGTCCATGTCTCCAAGTAAGACTGACTCCCTTAGGTTCATTCCTCTAGTGCCAGATATCTCCTGTATTCTGATACTATTTATGTAAGAGTTCCTCCATTGGATGTATCACCCATTATTGCTAAAGCTCTGTCTTTTTTATTCATACTGAACTTTGTCGTCTAATTTCTTTTTTTTTTTTTTTTTACATGAGTATTAATTATTGAGATATTTTTGCACTGTATTCAATTGCAAGTTAAAAGACAACATAATATTTCTATACAATTTCCAAATATATTTAATAAATGCAATGATTTTGAGCCATATAACTACTGCATACCAGGTTAATATGCCTCCATCATGTTTGCATATTCTATCAGACAATGGTAAACAATAAAGGAGGAGGTTGGATTTTAGAGATACTGGTACATAAGACTGACATCTTTTCTAGATTAAAAAAAACAAACATATGTTGCTACTCCTGGTAAATTACCATTTGACTACTATTACTTTATTCACTTGAAAGTAACTTGTGGTAATTGTGAAACCTTGACCAAAATAGCCACGTTACAAGAATACTTAAATTATCTAATTTTTCCCCTCAGGTATTGTGCCTTGAATTTTTGCAATTTACTTGTCATTGCACAGAAATGTACAGTTTATTGGATACACCCCTAACATGTTCTACTTTTGCCTTGGAAAGCTGGTGCCCTATGTATTTCCTCAACACAAGGGGACATTAAAATAGGAAATAGCCATATTTTTTGAGCAAATGTTCATTGTGGAGCCCTACTAAGCTGACATGGCCTAATGGTATGTTATGACAAAACTCATTCTGCATTACATATTGACAATGTGATGTGACGAGAAGTCCCCATCATGCAATTCACCTAACTCCTGTGTATACTGTGACAAGTTTGCTGACAAACATAGGTTACATGCCAGCTACAACGGGCCAAGATATTACTCAGGAAAATCACCCACTGGAGCATTTATCATGTTTTTAGGAAGATCCAACACTGTGGGGATATATATGAGAACTATTCTGAATGAAGCAAATATCCCCAATATAAACTTGGGGTAAATATTTATACCACTTTAGATTAACACTTTAAATAAAGTGACATACTTTAACAGCAGGTTAAATTGTATTAGGCCTCAAAGTTACAACAAGGCCAAAAGGCATGCATGACTGAACATGTGAAAAGTGTATTTGCATTTCATCGCTTCATTTGTTGTAAGTATTTCTCCCATTGAGAGCATAAACAAGGGCACATTAACTGTTGTGATTCCTAGGGTGAGAATTAAAATTTTCTTCCTTAATTACTGTTTAAATTTGATTAAATCACATCCTTCCAATCTATTTCTGCATGCCTCAGTACAGGAGGTAATGGGATTTGATTGTTGAAGAAAAGATGCGCTCACGATTTAGGGATAAAAGCTGCCTGTAAAATACATTAATGCACTTACAGTTTCCTCTTTCAGCAAATCTCACTTCGAGGGCAAGTAGAGTCGTTGTCTAAAACAAGACTCAAGAAAGCAGCTGATGGCCTATAGTCGGCTTTAGATGAATTGACATCCTGCGTAGCCTGGATGTATTTAACTCGCCCCAATAAATAATTTCAGGATATGAAAAAACAAATATGATCAAAACCTATGTGTTATGTATATACGATGTCATTAAATACAGTATTAATATATAAGATGTCTGATGTTTGCAATAAATAGAAGAATCATGGACCCCCAGACCTCCTTAGTTTAGATTTGCCGTTTTTGATGTTCGGTCTACTAATACTTAAATAAATATATGCTTTAATCTGTGCTAAAAAGTCCATGGAGCACTGCAGTTTAAACTCTATCCAATGCAGTCATGAAATATGCATTTAATTTGTTAGGTGCCCTTGAATAAAATTGTGTACTTACAGAAATCCACTGTTATAAATGATGCCTTTCTGTACTTTTATAAATCTACTCTAGTATTATATAGTATAGAAAATACTTGCCTGTAGGAATCAATTTTGTATCTAAAATATTATTTCTTGTCTCCCTTCTTAAAGAATCACATTAAGATGCTACCTGGTGATAGCCATCGTGCAAACGTAATTTCAAACAGTTCTGTTGCTCAAAAATACATATATGAAAGTACATAAAGGTTGCACTTTGTGTGTACCTGTTTTAAAAGGACCACTATAGTGCCAGGAAAACATACTCGTTTTCCTGGCACTATAGTGCCCTGAGGGTGCCCCCACCCTCAGGGTCCCCCTCCCGCCGGGCTCTAGGGGGTGGAAGGGGTTAAACTTACCTCTTTCTCCAGCGCCGGGCTGGGGGACTCTCCTCCTCCTCTCCTCCTCCTCTCCTCCTCGGCTGAATGCACATGCGCGGAAGGAGCCCCGCGCGCATTCAGCCAGTCTATAGGAAAGCATTCACAATGCTTTCCTATGGATGCTGGCTTCTTCTCACTGTGAAAATCACAGTGAGAAGTGCGGAAGCGCCTCTAGCGGCTGTCAATGAGACTAGAGGCTGGATTAACCCTATTATAAACATAGCAGTTTCTCTGAAACTGCTATGTTTATAGAAAAAAGGGTTAAACCTAGCTGGACCTGGCACCCAGGCCACTTCATTAAGCTGAAGTGGTGTGGGTGCCTATAGTGGTCATTTAACCATTATAGGGAGATTTATCAAAGTGTTGTGTTTTGAAAAACGGTATAATGTACTAAATGAGGCGATTACAGTGGAACCAGCAGACACATTCCTGGGTGACTCTTCTACTTGTACATAATTGCATCAATTCTCAGAACATGACACTTTGACATATCACCTCATAATATCAGTTATTTGTGGTAGTGGCATGAATTGTGAGCAGGGTCCTCATTAACCTCTGTGTGTAAAAAATTGCAATGCGCTGCAGAATAAGTTGGTGCTATATATTTGCCAATAATAATCACAATTATAGTTATAATTATGATAATAGCAATAATAATATTTTTGATAGTTGCTCGTTAACCCCTTAAGGACACATGACATGTGTGACATGTCATGATTCCCTTTTATTCCAGAAGTTTGGTCCTTAAGGGGTTAAAAAAAATTATGTTAATTAAATATGGTTATCAATGTTTTAATGGAAAATATGAAAGATTTAGTCTGAAATAATTTTAGAAAGTTGTCAGTTGTTTTTGGGTGACTGAGTAAGTGAGAATAGAAGGGAAGCTGACATGGGTTAATTCAATTACTGATGGCGCAGAAATTACTCAAAACATTCATAAATTGCAAACCCTGGAGGATATGAGGAAGGCAATGAAAAATTCAAATATATGCTTTAACTTGCAGGTAAGAGACATCCCTGGAGGTAAAATACACATTGAGAAGCTATTAAAGTATTTCTTGCCAGCAACTCAGTTATCTATAAACATTGTAACTAGAGACCATTCCGAATCACTGAAGGAATATTATGATGGGAATGTTTAGACAAGACTTGCTTTCCTAACTCATAGGCATTAAGGGATTCACTTAACAACCAGACAGAAAAAAAGTATTGGATTTTTAAAATCAAAATAATGCAGCACATACCAATAATAAAAATAATCTATATTTTATATAGCAATAGTCTTCTCAAGGGGACTAAGAACAATTTTGCATGCAATAAGACTGAAACTGAATATGTAGCAGATAAAGTATGGCAGATAGTGCACTATACAGGGAAATAACCTAAAGCCTTGCTAATTGCAACACTAGTTCTCCTGTCTACAGAATGTCAACAGAATGCCTCTATGTGTATCTCTAATATTCAGCTCCTCTCACTGAACACCAGGGGCAGCAACCCCTGAATCACTCCTTCCTATCTCTCTCCTCATCCCTTCAGAAAGCAAAGAATGGGATGAGAATTAAGCATAGTTATAAGTGAATAGTGAGTGTATATGTAAGCATGTAAACATATAAAGATGCTAAGTAGTTAAGACAGTGTTCTCTCATGTTCAATGCTTGCCAGGCCAATCAGAGAGAAGGCTGGATAAGATGCAGGTACATCTAACTATAACCCCAAGGTTAGGATTGAATGCCAGGTAATGTATTATTCACTATACATGCATGCAAATCGATACACATGCTAGCAAAATCAGCTACCACAATACAAAGATGAAATTTTTTTTTTTATTTGCAGATTACAAAGGGGCATATTGTACATTACAGAATATTTTTGACTGAGCTTTTTACATACACATATATTCATGCAGAAACACTCCATTTATTTTTTAAACTATTTAGCAGATATGACCCAAAGATAACATGCACATGTTTTTTCCTGCATGTTTTCTTTGAGGGTATATTGAAAAAAGAAAAACAGTTTGCAAACGGTCCAGACCTGACGTCTCAAACCTTTGCTAGTGATCCCCTGTTACCCAGGCACACACTTTTAGTCTGTGCCTCGTTGAGAAGTTTCTCTACTGGAGCCACAAGCATGTGCACACTCGCACACAATCACAGTCTCCCATGCTTTTTCCAGTGCTTCTCAATGAGCAGTAGTACGGGAACTAGGGCACTAGAGCTAATAGAAGTTGATGAAAACCTCCCAATCTGCCCCCAATTATATAAATGCCAAATTCTACAGAAAGCTGCACTTGCATAAACTGCTAAGTTTCTAGTTTTGTTTATTCAATACATTTCCATTGATAATACAACTGCTAAATTGTAAGATTTTCCTTTGTATATCTCTGACATCCAAGTATAATCAGGACAATAAAATAATATAAAGTGGTGATGATGTAGTTCCTTTAAGATTTATTTTTAAAAATTCACATACTCCCTGTTCTCATTTTTATGCTTGCCTGGTCACTGTTTATTATCACTAGAGAGTACAAAATAGTGTAGTTTTTTGTTTGTTTGTTCTTGTATTTTATTTAGGCAATGCACACTGCATTAAAGTTGCAGATATAAAATATTCATGGGCCTGTGCATGATTACAAGACCCAGATAAGTGCATTTGGACATCTGCACTGGAGCATGTCTAAAATTCACTGTAAGCTCTTTTCCAATTATAATGCTGCCATTGAAATATATTTTGCATATGCATTCAGTATAACTACAGAAAGACTCTGATAGTCCCTGTGTGGATACACTGGCAATGCCATCTAGCTTTGTTCCATTCACTACTTATGGGACAGTCATATTATTCAATTTTATCACAATAATAAAACAAATTGAACTTTATATTTCAATAAATTCTCTATGAAATATAGATAAGCTTTTTAGAAGTTAAACTACATTTAGATATAAAAAGCTTATATAAATGTATGTTATAAATATTAAGCAATGTGACTTAACATTTTAATGCCAGTCTGAGGACTAATACTGATCAGTATACTTGTTAGTAACCCATTGTAGGCTTTAAATTAGTAGTAGTTAATTTGCAACCAGTTCTTGTTTTTTTAGACAAGTGTTTTGTTTTAATCTGGTTAATTTATAGAATAATGTATGCAATGTATATTGGTGGGTGACAGCATTTCTACTACAGCAACAGAAATGGCTGCATAATTTAACTCACCAATAAAAATGAATAAAGTGATGGAACTCAGAAACCATCGGTAGAGGGATTTTATCCAAAATAAACCCACTACATTCTGGAAACTGGTGACTGGTCTATAGGGGCAGGTGAAGCAGAACCCCCACATAGTTCTTGTTGCAATAAGGCAAAAAAGATCAAATCTATTCAAGTGGTAGAAAAAAATATGATGAGAGTTTGATGTGATTAATTCTACTGTTTCCTACCCCAATATTACTGATGGTTCAAGATACTGCTAAGAGGGAGAGCAGCTCATTATTTTTTAGATTTGGAGGTATTTTGTTTTTAAATGCCCCATATTTTAGAATAGACACTGTATACTCTAACAGCATTTCTGATATCATCACTTGGCTTTGCATTGGGTCATCAGATCCTGGACGCCCTAAACCACAGGCCAGCACATTGTCCTGTCTCCAGGAGATGGCATCGGTTAGCAATTTTAAGGGGTGGAGTCAAATTCCTTGGGTACAGTCAAGTGTCCCACCATCTTTAAACCTTAGCAGATACCACAACTGCCCACCATAATTTTATGTTCAGCTAATGACAGAACCTTTACTTGTTCCATTGTAAATGTGGTCCAGTGAACCCATTAGGAGAAACCCCTGCACACTTAAAAAATAAATTAAATAAAAAAAATGTGTATAATAATAAAATTTTAAAAATGCTCCCCTCTCAGTCCCTGAAACACTCAGCCCTAATCCTAGCCTACAAAGTCTCTCTCACACTACACACACTGCACCCCTCACAATCACACACACTGTACCCCTCACAATCACACACACTGCAAACTCCTCACAATCACACACTGCACCCCCACACACTGTATTCCTTACACACTGTACCTCTCACACACTGCACCCCTCACAACCACACACACTGCATGCCTCATAATCACGCACACTGCACCCCTCACAATCACACACTGCACCCCCCACAATCACACACACACTGCACCCCTTACACTCTGCACCCCTCACACATACACACCTTGCACCGCGCACACACACACAAGCTCTGCGTCCTTCGCACACACACACGCACATCCTACCCCCCCCCACACACATACAAACTGCAGCCCTCACTCCACTACATCTCTTAACCCCCCACTACTGCCCATATCCCCTACTACAGGCCCAATACCGGAAGACCCCAGGTGCACCATGGCACGTCTGGCACCATAACCACTACAGAGGGCTGTAGTGGTTATTGTAAATAAAATACAATAGTGAAGATTCTCAAACCCAAATGATGGGTCACAATCACCACCCAAAATACAGCAACAAATAAATAAACAAGAAATGGTGAGAGAACACAAATGAATAAAATTAATACTACCCACAATTTGTAGTCAAATTATTCCCTGAAACAAAACAAAGGAAAAAGACATAGGGTAATGAAGTTTAAAACTGTGTATTAAATATACATATTGATCCCACTCATATGGGGAGCCACTTAAAAAGCAGGCTCAGATTGCATGCCTTGAACAAATAGGAATTCCAATGGACCCTTCATCAATTATAGTGAAGTTTTGTATACCTCTATGAATCCTATTGAATCCCATGTTTAAAATTCTTTGATTATTCATTTAAGGCATGCATGTTAATCGTAATTCATAATGAGTTATCCTTTTTGATGTTCCATTCACTCCAAGGTGAATATAACCTGAATTTCAATTTCTGGGTCGAATTTGATGTTTGGTTTTCAGGACAATTAATAAAATCAATGCTTAGGAAAAGATATTTCTGCAGTGTTTGGGTAAAGATATTACTGGCCATCTTTCAAGTCCACTGTCCAATTATTGTCAGTATAGTGAACAGTAATCAGAGTCTGGGGACGGTTCATGTTATGATACATAAAGCAGCTTGTGTAATAGGCAGTCCTAGTATCTTGGTAGCGATCGCAGCGCGGGATATAACGTGTCGCATCGCTAGTGGAAGTCGTTCATCCATCATTTTGATTGTGGGCAATGTCCAAGAATAGAACAAGAGAAACAGGGTGCGCCAAAATAAAAAGCTAAAACAACAATATAAATACAATAAAAATATACCAGATAGGAGTAATAAAAATACTATGGATCACAAAAGTCTTCAAATGTTTAGGTAGCGTCTTGGGTGTAGTTCAGAACATCAACAGCATATGCAAAAAGAATAAAAAAAGAGGGGACCAGTAGTGCAATATGTAAAAAAATAGACTCCAGACAACACTAAGGTTAAAAAATGACAACTCACATTTAAAGGAGCTATGCCCAGCTCCAGGTAAAACAGCATGCAGTGGTATTTAAACTCCTCACTTATAGGATATCCCTCTGATGGTATTAAACAAGAGAGAAGGCCCATAGTGCTCTCTATTTAAGTAAGTATTTTGGGTAATAAGAAATATACTTAAAATTTTAAGAGCAGACAAACCGCTCTGTGTGCCAAAGCGTGGGTGGAACAATCCCCACCTAGGATTCTTTAGATGATAGGTCCGGTGCTGTAGATGATGAAATGTGCCAGGTATGAAGGAAATATGATAATAAAAGTATAAAGACTGACCCAGTAAATAGGTAGTCAGGAAAATTACTTTTATTTACCAAATGTTTAAAATACAACGTGTTTTGCCTTATCAGGCTTATACAAGTATAATAAACAAATGCCTGGCAGCTAACATATATATATAGGCATCCAAATTTGAATTTTGGCGCCAAAAACGATGTCATCATCACGGGGCTGCGATCACATGACTAAGCTTAATACAGTACATATAGGTTTTTATTGCAGTTATCAAAATAATGCTCGTTTTTACTATAAAGTATATTGTGGTCCTTTGGATAAAGATTAGCAATGTGTATATTGATTATTTTATTTTTAAATCGTGGGAATTAGTTAAAAGATCGATATGCCCTGAAATTGTGGCAACCGCATATAGCTAAATAATAGCTTAAGATAATATGAGTGAAAAGAGGGTGAAAACACAAATAAAATATTGTATGGTGAGAAAATAATATTGACGCGGTCAGGAAAATACCGCGATAGCCGCGATGTAAAAGGAACTGTGGGAAGTGTAGTAACAACGGACGGTATGACGTCCGAGTTACAAGGCGTGATGAGAGAGGGAACGGCCATATTTAGTAAGGGCTAGTATTGGCAGGTGATGGAATGATATTGGTTAAAGAAGACGCAAATGGGGATTAGTTCTGTGTTTGATATGCTGCGAAATTGTGGAAATTGCAGATAGCATGATAATAGCTTGGGATAATATGAATAATAAAAGAAAAAGGGTAGAAAACAATAATAAAGGAAAGTAGTGTGGTAAAGAATAGTGTTGGACGCGGACGGGAAAATACAGCAATGTCCGCAATTTGGAAATTGTTGGAAGTGTTATCAGCGGACGATATATAGATGGGAAAGAGGGCGACCATTTTAACCCCTTAAGGACACATGACATGTGTGACATGTCATGATTCCCTTTTATTGCAGAAGTTTGGTCCTTAAGGGGTTAAATAAGGGCTAGTGTGGGCAGGGCATGTGCAAAGGTAGGTGGGCAATATGCAACCTATATTGAGGGTGAATATAAAAAGGGGACGTGAGCCTAGTGGGTTATATGTAATGCAGTTGAAAATGACATTAAGGATTGAACCAAAACAGAGCTGTACAATAGTTAAAAAAATGAGTTAAAGAGACAGAACTTAAAAGTATAAAATTGTGCATAGAATGCTGTACATGTCTAAAACACTTAATATACATATACAATAATGTATAAAATGGAATAGAGATTATAAGAAATTAAAAGTGTCAAAATCTGCATTTAGGCCATTTGGCACTAATGTTTTCAAATTAAAAACCCATTCCATTTCACATCTGCCTAAAATCTTTTTTATATGCCCTCCTCTCCATGGGATTGAACATATCTTAATACCTGTAAACTTTAGGCCACATGGATTTTTTTGGTAGTGTGTTAAAAAATGTTTAGAAACCGTATTGTTCTCGTATCCATTTTTTATATTACAGCAGTGTTCTGATATTCAGTGTTCTAGATGTCATGTCTATGTATTGGAAGCCACAAGAGCACTCCAATAGGTAGATCACATTCGTTGTATTGCACGTAATAAAATCCTTTAAATTATAGGTTTTTGTGAGTAACATTTAGCTTAATTTGAAAAAAAAAACTTTTATATTTCATATAGTGGTGGATTTAGTGGCCAGGATAATGTCCAAGAATACAATAGAGAATAAAAGCGTGCAATTAGTACAAATAATAATACCACATTAAATAAAGAAAGATCATTAATGCAATCAATATATAACAAAATATAAAGGAATCAAGAGTTAAAATATTTAAAATACAGTATAAAAGTATAAAACATTAAATGAAAAATGTAATAATAAACATACAGTGCATTAATGGAAATAAAATAAATTTTAAGTAAACTGCATAAAAAATCACAGTATGGTATTGAACAAAATATGTAGATGTAAAGTGATGGACAGAAAAAAATAAAATAAAAATACAAAAACACATAAATAAATGGAAAGATGACAACACTCATGTACATGCGTGTGTGGGAGTGGATGATAATATGCACAAATATAAAGGAAGAGGTGTGAGAGACATGGCAAGATCTTGAGAAATGGGGAGGGAAAAAAAGGAATTTATAAAAATGTTTTTAAAATAAAATCAGTCAAGATTGGCATTGAATCACTTTAGTTGAAGTGTATCCATATGGTACACTCATTCGATTTCAGCTCTTCAATGTCTCTTAATAAAACCACCTCCGCTCCAATGCTTATTAAATGGGCACTATAGTCACCAGAACAACTACAGCTTATTGTATTTGTTTTGTTGAGTATAGTCATTCCCTTCAGTCATTTTGCAGTGAACGTTAACACTGTCTTTTCAGAAAAAATCTCACTCATCAATGCTGATATAAAAATATATTCCGCTATTATAGCCAATAGATTGAAACCTATAATCCCACGTCTAATCCATCCTGAGCAAACAGGCTTTGTAATGGTTAGATATCCTTCTGATAATAGCCGTAGAGTAGCAGAATTGATTGACCTATCTAACAGAAGAACTAATCAGACTATCTTACTTTCACTGGATGCGAATAAAGCTTTTGATCAAGTAAGTTGGATCTTTATGTTCCAAACATTAATCAATAGAGGCTTTAAATGCTGCATCCTTCAGGCAATATCCGCTCTCTATACCAATCCTTCAGCTAGGATAACAGGTTTGGATATTACTTCTTCTTGGTTTAAGGTTCGGAATGGAACTGGGCAGGGCTGCCCCCTCTCCTCTATGCTATATATCCCTACTTTGGAGCCTCTTTCACAATATATCAGAATGAATAGAAAATATCAAGGGAATCCAATTTGACCATTAAGAGGCAAAATTAAGTCTATGTGCCGAAGATTTTGGAATGACATTAACAGATCCTGAAAGAATTAGAAATATTTAGATACTCATGCCACTGTTTAACGTATATATGACGTGAACGCTGTTGTGGCGTCTGTTCTTGTAATGTATCTACCTGCACGACAAAAATAAAAATAAAAAAATAAAGAATTTTAAAAAATAAATATTTAGAAACATGTCAAACTATAAGCTTAATACATCTAAATCAACCATTATGAGCTTGAACTTAGATATGGACATCAAAGATAGACTTAAGAGAGAATTTACCTTTAAGTTGGACACAGACAGTATCAAGTATTTGGGTATAATTCTTACGTCTCAAGCAAAAAATTTTATCAAAGATAATTGGGAGGTATTGTTGAATCAGACCATTAGAATGCTCAATGATTGGAAGCGTTTGGAACTCTCATGGTTGGGACGAATTAACGTCATAAAATCTTATGTGCTTCCAATTTGGAATTATCTCTTTGGGGTGATTCCCACATGTTTACATAGATCGAAGTTACTTAAAATACAGAGAATTTTTTCCTGATTATATAGCTAAAGGGAAAAAGCCAAGAATAAAGAGAAAGATATTAGAGAAAAGCATAGATAACGGAGGACTAGCAATCCCTAATATTAAAAAAAAATTATGATGCTGCTATTCTTAAACATGTTTTAAATGGTTTAAAACAGAATCTAAAGATTCTTGGTAAGATATCGAAAAATGTATGCTGGAAATATCGGATCTCTCCCTTTTATTGTGGATTGATCCTAAAAGATTGGGTACTGACAGGATTACAGTAAATAATGGTGGTAAAAACAACTTCACGTATCAAATCCTAAAGTTCTGGTCTAGATTCAAGATAGAATATAATTTGCCATGGGGATAACATTATCCGATCTAAAAGCAATATTAGTCTCATAGAATACAATATGGAGGAAATCACTCTATGTACATGGAAAAATAATGGTATAAATGTTTAACTGATATTTTAAATGGTCCTTATTTAAAATCTTTCCAAGAAATTTTGAATTCCATATTCCCTCAAAAGAAGTCTTCCGCTATCTTAGAATTCAAAGTTATTTGAGAAAATTTACATGTAAGAAAGATAATGAAATCAAGGGATTGGAATGTTTATTGAAATATGGAGATAATGTCAGTACTTTGATGAGAAGTACCATTTTTGATGCTGAAGATCCATCTATAATGTATCCAGTTCTAAATATAATAAATAATTGGAAAAGTGACCTTGAAATAGAGTTCAGATTTTTGGAGTGGTATAAGATTATACCAGAAGCCAAGAAATGTATATTTTGTCTTAATCTCATAGAGCTACGGTATAAGATATTAACTAGATGGCATTTGGTTCCAAAGAAAATTAATAAGATGTTCCCTACATATTCCTCTCCTTACTGGCACTGTAACCATTCAGAAAGTTCTTTTTAGAAATTAATATACAACATTTTAAAGAACCTCATGGGTACTCCCGTGATTTTTTTCTCCTAAAACTGCATTATTACATCTTGACTGGCCCAAATTGTTGCTGAAAGATAGATATATAACAACTCATATTTTGATAGCAGCAAAAAAAATGTACTGTAAAACTCTGGAAGCAGAGCGAGCCTCCAACATGGGGAATATTAAAAACTCAAATCTCCTTCCAATTAAAGATGGAGGGGGAGCCCTTGCCTATAATTAAATATGGATGTAATATATGGAACAACTTTATCCAAAAAGTATAAAGTCTAACCCTTTGTTCTATGTATATATTTTTAAAAATAAACTCTGAGAGAACTTCCTGAATAAATTCATATCTGTACTTCACCATGTTTTGGGATACCCCCACCTCTCTCCTCTATAGCATCTCGTGTTAAAGGTTCAAAATATAAAATTTGGTTTATATGTATAGTAGGCATTATGACGATCTGTAATTTGAAGCTTTTCTTGTATTTACCAGTGTCCATCGTGTTTGGTTTTGTTCTTTTTGTCTTAAAGATTGTCAATGTCTTAGAACCATTGAGTTTTAAAGTAGATGGATCAATGCTTGACTTGAATAACAAGAGTATTGAAATTCATAGGGTGGTTGGGATGTTAAATATTGTATTTCTGATGCTATGTAATTATTTGTGGCTTGTTGTTTTTTTTTTTTTATATATATAAAAAATAAATAAATCCTGTACATGCCTCTCCATTTTACATAATTTTTTACATGCAATACAGCAAGTGCACCTAGAAAAGCCATTTTTATCTGAAAATTATTTTTTATGTTTGGTTTTTCTGGTAACATTTTTTTGTGAAATGCATTTTTTAATTGGGGATTGTCTGGTATAATATATTTCAATTATTTGTCCTATTTAATTAATGACAGTATTTATGGTTTCTGTATTATTACCTTTCTGTGTGAATTTTTCTTTTAAATCAATAGCTTGTTCTTTAAAAACGGATAATTCTGAACAATTCCTTCTTAGTCTTAGCATTTGGCTTTTGGGTATGCTTTTGGGTATGCTTTCCAAACAAACTTTATTATGGCAACTATCCATACTTATATAATTATTTATATGTGTGTTTTTTTAAATGTGTTTATGTTTGAATCTTTTTTTCTTTAATATGAATATTAATATCTCAGTAAATGACTTCAGTATTACTAACATCAGATATTAAAACAATATCACGTTTGTAATAATTTTTACAAAATTTATAAAATCCTGCTCAGCTTAACCTCCCATCACACACTGCCAGGAGTAATTATAGAGGAGTCAGGGTATCTTTGCTCCTTAGCCTACTTTTATGATATTTTTTTGTATATTAGCATGCCTATTTGTGTTGTTCCTCAACCCTAACCTTTGTTGACATGGTTCAGATGAAAACGCATTTTATTTTTTATGCTATCAGTTATGTAGAATGTCTCTACAGTCTCACCAGGGCTGTCTAGGCTACAATTAAACAGTTTGTTTCTTTTAATTTAAAAAAAAAAATAGTGCAGATTTAATGCTTTATTCTCTCATTTCATACTGCTGTTTTGTAACACCAATACACAACAAAATAAAGATTTTTTTTTTTTTTTAATTATGAAATCATAACCTGTAGAGGCAGATCCTTTCCATATGAAGGGAAGGTTGTCTATATATTTATAATATGAAATCAGGTTAGCCATTCAGTCATAAAGAGGTTGGTATAGCTGGATGCAAACCTGGTCCCCATTGAAGAGCCATTGTTTTATAAATAAAATAAATAAACAGAATTGTTGAGCAAGAAATAATTAGCTTTTAAATTCATTTCAATACCTTCTATTATACAATCTATCTAGGCATGGTGCATACTGTCCTCTTTTTCTAAAATTGATTTGACAGCTCGACAGCCCACTTGATGTGGAATTATTTTGTAGAAGGACTGTACATCGCATGTTATGAGTATATAATCATCTGCCCAGTTGATCATTTGTAATTCTTTATGTACGTTGATGGTATCTTTTAAATATGATCAGGTGTTCTTAACATATTGCTGCAACATAATATCAATCTATTCGGAAAGGTCTGAAAGGACTGAACCAATGCCTGAAACAATAGGTTATCCATGTGGTTTAATTATATCCTTGTAGATCTTTGTTATAAAATCCCAAATCTTTATCTTTATCCAAAAATCCAAGAAGTTAGGGTCTTTTTTCGGAAGTAATATATACAGGGAGTGCAGAATTATTAGGCAAATTAGTATTTTGACCACATCATCCTCTTTATGCATGTTGTCTTACTCCAAGCTGTATAGGCTCGAAAGCCTACTACCAATTAAGCATATTAGGTGATGTGCATCTCTGTAATGAGAAGGGGTGTGGTCTAATGACATCAACACCCTATATCAGGTGTGCATAATTATTAGGCAACTTCCTTTCCTTTGGCAAAATGGGTCAAAAGAAGGACTTGACAGGCTCAGAAAAGTCAAAAATAGTGAGATATCTTGCAGAGGGATGCAGCACTCTTAAAATTGCAAAGCTTCTGAAGCGTGATCATCGAACAATCAAGCGTTTCATTCAAAATAGTCAACAGGGTCGCAAGAAGCGCGTGGAAAACAAGGCGCAAAATAACTGCCCATGAACTGAGAAAAGTCAAGCGTGCAGCTGCCACGATGCCACTTGCCACCAGTTTGGCCATATTTCAGAGCTGCAACATCACTGAGTGCCCAAAAGCACAAGGTGTGCAATACTCAGAGACATGGCCAAGGTAAGAAAGGCTGAAAGACGACCACCACTGAACAAGACACACAAGCTGAAACGTCAAGACTGGGCCAAGAAATATCTCAAGACTGATTTTTCTAAGGTTTTATGGACTGATGAAATGAGAGTGAGTCTTGATGGGCCAGATGGATGGGCCCGTGGCTGGATTGGTAAAGGGCAGAGAGCTCCAGTCCGACTCAGACGCCAGCAAGGTGGAGGTGGAGTACTGGTTTGGGCTGGTATCATCAAAGATGAGCTTGTGGGGCCTTTTCGGGTTGAGGATGGAGTCAAGCTCAACTCCCAGTCCCTACTGCCAGTTCCTGGAAGACACCTTCTTCAAGCAGTGGTACAGGAAGAAGTCTGCATCCTTCAAGAAAAACATGATTTTCATGCAGGACAATGCTCCATCACACGCGTCCAAGTACTCCACAGCTGGCAAGAAAGGGTATAAAAGAAGAAAATCTAATGACATGGCCTCCTTGTTCACCTGATCTGAACCCCATTGAGAACCTGTGGTCCATCATCAAATGTGAGATTTACAAGGAGGGAAAACAGTACACCTCTCTGAACAGTGTCTGGGAGGCTGTGGTTGCTGCTGCACGCAATGTTGATGGTGAACAGATCAAAACACTGACAGAATCCATGGATGGCAGGCTTTTGAGTGTCCTTGCAAAGAAAGGTGGCTATATTGGTCACTGATTTGTTTTGTTTTGTTTTTGAATGTCAGAAATGTATATTTGTGAATGTTGAGATGTTATATTGGTTTCACTGGTAATAATAAATAATTGAAATGGGTATATATTTGTTTTTTGTTAAGTTGCCTAATAATTATGCACAGTAATAGTCACCTGCACACACAGATATCCCCCTAACATAGCTATAACTAAAACAAACTAAAAACTACTTCCAAAAATATTCAGCTTTGATATTAATGAGTTTTTTGGGTTCATTGAGAACATGGTTGTTGTTCAATAATAAAATTAATCCTCAAAAATACAACTTGCCTAATAATTCTGCACTCCCTGTATGGCGATGTCATTTAGTTGTCTATACGGCTCTTCTTCATACATTTCTTTTGATAGAATCACCAAGCCCCCAACCCCCTTTGTAGGCCAGTTTAATTACACTGGTTACATTCTTTTGTAATTCTTTTAGTACCATTCTTTTCTACTTAAATTTGACATTTTCTTTGAATTCACTTTGATTTAGTGAATAAACCTTTTAGCTTGCCTCTATATTACATAAAACTCCTAAACATAAAGTTGCATTGCCTGACAAAGAAATATAAACATTGCACAGCGTGAAAAAAGATCATGGAAAGTTTGGCCTGACTTTGTAAAGCAAAACATTTATTTGGAATGATGTGTTTTTTGATAAATGATGAGATACCCAACATTGATTGCTATGGTACACACTTCATTACCATTTTATCAACATTTACATTTATAAACAGATACATGCAGGCTTGTATATAGGCTCCTATATAAATTGCCTTTCAGAAATACATACAAAGATATATAAATATAATTATTTGCATTTATCTGTTTGTCCACTACAAGGAAAGGGATAGGAGATATATGGTACCCCTTATCTTGCAATATATTCTACATTATCTTAAATAACACCAAATACTCATAATTAGGCAATCCTACTGAAAAGACAGTATTTTAGCGTAGTGTAAATGCCCAACAAGAAGACAGGCAACTGTCCCAGCAAATGCTGCACATAAGCATTTCCAAAATAACTCTATCCATGCACATGAGTGCACCTAATAATGCACTTAATAGGACTTTGTTAGATTAAAATGAAGACCTCTTTAATTGATCACGTCTTTCCGTGGATTTCTATGTAATTTAGCAATCTCTGGTTTGCCTTGCAATCTCTTTGCAGCGCTAGGAAGAGGTTACCATGACACAGACACATACACATGTTGCTTACAGTAAACATCTCCAAATTTTAATTGCATTTCACAGGTTATATTGTGTTCTTTAACAAGGCATGCTTTTACTCTTTATCCAATCAGATAGTTACACCTGGTCTTAATATAGAGAGAGAATAGTAAAAGGGGGGTGATGAGTTTTGGACTTTCCTGCTGTTATTAGCTAGCTCAGCAGTATGGAGGGTGTTTAATTAGAACTTTACTGATGTTACTATGCAAACATCGGTAAGGGGCTAGGATTTAGGAAAGAAGGCAGGGGCGGACTGAGCACTCGGGCACATCGGTCATGGACCGAGGGCCCGAGGATCTTGGGGGCCCGCCTGCCTGCAGCATTGTAATGGCTCAGCTGAGGAGCTCAACAAGCTCCCCAGCCAGCCTGCACTAAGTGAGGGGCCCGCACGACCCTCTGCGGGCCCCTGTTATTAAATACTTACCCCCTTGGTCGGCCGCAGCAGAGAGCTTGTAGCACACTGAGAGACAGCCGAGGGGCCTTATCAAAGACCCTCCAGGCTGTCTCTCACTGTGCCTGTCAGAAAGTGCTGCTGGAAAAAAAAAAATCGGCAGATGCTCCAGGAGCAGAGCCTCTGCCGTGAGCTGAACACAGCATGCAGGCTGCCTGTAACTGAGCAGCCCTATGCGGAGCTGCTCTATCAGTGTTACAGGCAGCCTGACCCCGCTGCAGTACCATGGCCGGCCAGGGAGGGAGCTCTTCAGGATTGGCTGCACCCACCAGGGGTGCAAACAAGCTTATTCTGCCACGGGACCACCAGGAATAAGGATTCCCCCCTCCATGGACAAAGGTAAGGCTCAGGGAGGGGGGAACACATTATTTAACTTTTTTTTTTTTTTCCCCACAGCTCTTATGTCTCCACCCCCTCCACCTTTCACCACCCCTTCATCACCTCCACACCCCTCCCACATCCCTTCATCAACCCTTTATCTTCCTCTACACCCCTTCATCACCCCCCCCACCCACATCCCTTCATCAACCCTTTATCTTCCTCTACACCCCTTCATCACCTCCACACCCCACACCACCCCACACCCCTCCCACATCCCTTCATCAACCCTTTATCTTCCTCTACACCCCTTCATCACCTCCACACCCATTCATCACCCCCACACCCCTTCATCACCCCCTACACCCATTCATCTCCCCCACACCCCTTCACCAACCCTTCATCATCCCAACACCCCTTCACCACCCCTTCATCACCCCCACACCCTTTCATCAAATACTACCCTAAAAAAACATACTCTGAATCCATGGATCCTGATACAACACACAAAAATACACATATAAATACATATATTAGCTTACACCAGGGCTCACAGTGAATAGTGTGCATTCACTTTACATGCACATATAATCAAATACACGGTACATCTACACTATCATGTGTACCAGCATATATATTAATCTGTAAGGGGCCCAGGTCCTAGTTTTGCCCGGGGGCCCGAGGCACTGTCAGTCCACCCCTGAAAGAAGGTATAAAGTCCAAACTTGTAAACAACCAAAAAGCTTACTATGCTAAAACTTTGAAACTTAGTATTGGGGTTTATTCACTAACATATTAAATATCAAAAAGCATAAATATGATAACATTCCATCAGACTTGATTACTGGTATTCCTAGAAGCATGAAACAAAACACCAACTTAAAAAAATCCCCAGATTAGGACTGTCTGTCAAATGCAGCACTGTTTGGATGTATGATACCCCTATATGTGCGCGCGTGTGTGTGTGTGTGTGTGTTAATCAAATATACATTGTTAGAACAGATTTATGTTCCATATGGTGGCCTGTATGTGCCAATGGTAGAAATAACACTTGCTAATGTTGTTGAATATAAATAGTAATGCTGAGATGTATGGGTAATCTTAATATAATGTTGACATAAAAGGGACACTCTAAGCACGATAACCACTGTGGTGCCATAGTGCACCGCCATCCCCATTTTAGAGCCGTTATACTTCTTCCTACTTCTTTACTTGCTCCCACATCAACTACTAATGATGGAGAGCCACAACAAGTTCCCTTAGTTCTCCAGAGCTTAGCCCTCCAGTGCTAGTTCATTGGCTGAGAGTGTCAGCTGATACAACACTACAACATACATTACACCAGCATTATTTCTATCTCTATTGACTAACTAATGTTGTTATTACTCATTGCTCTCAAATAATAATTGGGAACACACATCATTTTATTGATAATTAGCATTTACAAATGTAGTAATAATACACGTTGCCTAGAACAATCTGCATTCACGCCTTGAATGTTTGTTCAATTTTCAGTGACCATCACCTCTTGAAATTACATCAGCTGTTCAAGGTAGATATTGTTTTATTGCTCAGTCTGAAGCATGCTCCCTTGTTGACAAATTCATTAATCAAAGTGTTGGTAGTAGCGATCACTGCATGGCTATAGCTTCTGTCTTACACCATGAAGCTGCCTGTGTTTGGCTTTCATGCCTCAGTCTTTGTTTATGAATTATTAATGGCTTTTGGAACTTGTCCTGCATCCATGCTCGGCTCAAGGACTGCGGCTGTGGGGTATTTTTTGTGATGCTCAACTTTGTGGTGGCTCACGCTAATTAGCTTCAGGCATGACTTCATAGATGACAGGATGTTGACACGTCTGAGTTTACTGTAGGATTAAAAATATTTCCTTCTTTTGTAGGAACTTCTAGCCATTACTGTGCCAGTGCATTTTCATGTTTTGGACTCTTGGGGATGTGGAACAGCTGTTTAGTGGTTCAAGAGAAAATCTGAAGAAACCTTCAAGTTATAAGAATGCAAGGTAATGCATATTGGCACATCAAATGATATTTGTTTTCATTTTCTCTTATAAGTGAGAGAAAGCATCATGATATAAGATGATATATAACTTGGCATGGAAATTAGTAAAGAAATGGATACATGTAAGCAAAAAAAAAATACATTTTATCAAAACTAGTTTAGAAAAAATATTCATTGACAGGGTTATTCACTAAAGCGAGAATTTAAAGTGAATTTCAGATTGAAGGCAAAATATCCAATATTCAAACTAGAAAAAGTCAACTATCCTTCCAGTTTGGCTACCTTGACCTAAAATTTGAAATTGGCTGTGAGATTTGTGTTATTCATTCATTTGTTTAAGTTTAGTTTAACCCACTCTCGACGTTAGTGTGTGATTTGCCATCCTTCAAAAGGAGGGCTTTTACGTTGTTAGGCATAGCATGCCCTTACGATGGCCCTTACGATGGCTCTCCCCCAACCAGATACCTACCCTGTGCTCCATTCAACAGAACCCAGGCCAATCTGATTCATGTGATCGCAGTGACACTGCATTGTAAGGCAGGTACACCAATAAATAATCAGTAAAATTATATAATAATTATTATATAATACACTTGAAATAAAAAAAATAAATATATATATATATATATATATATATATATAAAAAGATAAATACCGGCACTCCTGGATTTGTACAGCACATCGATTTATTGTCACAAGTCAGGCAATGTTTCAGTTCCTAGCTTGGAACTTTCAGGTTAATCCATGTGCTGTACAAATCCAGGAGTGCCGGTATTTATCTACTTTTATATCAGTGTGGCTGGGCACCCAATATCATCTTGGCTGGAGGTAGGAGTGCAGAAGCTCTTTATTTTTAACATATATATATATATATATATATTTGTGGTCAGGGCATAAAGCCGTAGCATTAGTAACATAAGACAAACAAGAAATGGAAAGGTCAGTTGTGGTGTGCCGTAACTGACGATGTAGTAGGCCTGAAATAAAAGAGGGCAAAAAGATATAACCAGTTTATTCAGACTACAAATACATCATAGTATATCACATAATCATATTCTTAAATGCCAGGCGCACCTCTTGTACTGGCTGAGGAATATATCTGGTGTAAGCCGTGGATTTCCATCAGCCTAATATTTTAATGATGTGCTCAGGGATATTCCTTTTAGAAGCTGTAGTAGCTGCTCCTATTCTGAATGAGTGACCAGAATAGTTGGCTGGGTTCAAGCCTAACCAAACCAACAACATTCTTACGTAGAGTATGAACTTACTCGTAGTGAGCCTATTATGTGTAAGGCTAGCAGTGGTTGTGTTGGAGCCATTGTAACGATGGAGAGGTATTTGTCGAAAACTTCCACAGGACAGCATTTGTTACTAGTGGGGTAACATGTAATAGTGACCCTCTGTCCTCTGGCACTAGTTTTTGTATGGTGTAGGGACAGTAGATAGTGATCGTGTGATTTCACCAGGTTTGACCTTGTGATGAAATTGGGGGAGTTGTAGTTAGCAGTGGTAAATTCTTTGGGCCGAAGGAAACCGTAAAAAGCCAAATAGATGGCTGTTTTAATAACATGGTTAGTATGAGTTTTGAATGGTGAGGTGTCTAACAGGTTTGACAGTGACTGAAACAATAGATCGTGGATGGGTAATATGGATGGTGTGGGTATAGGGGTGGAGTCCTTGATACCTTTAAGTATGGCTTTCACTTGGTAAGATGACAGAAAGCGTTGTCTATTAGGCCAAGTGGTGAGGATGTGATGTTGAATACCAGTGATATATAACTTAATGGTATTGAATGATAATGTTAGGTGAAGGTGGCAAAAGGAAATGAATGCAATCATTGTCTCCATGGAAAATGTGTCTGTGATATTAAAGTCCAGCAAGAATCTATTAAAAATATGAAAAGCCCTGCCATATGCCTTCCTGGTGTTATCAGAGAGACCAAGTTGAGTGAGAGAGTTGATGCCCGTGATAGAGTAGTTCTTTTAGTCCCAAAGCATCTCCTGCCACCGCGGTACAGGAGTTGGTATCAGGGTAGCTGTTGGTAGTGCAGCCCGGAACTCCTGAAACCGAGATCGCGATAAGTGATCAGCAGCGATAGTCAGAACCCCAGGCACATGAATGCAAGTTAAGAGAAAACTGTGTTTTGCAGCTAGCCACGTCCTCATAAATTGCATGATGGCCAGGGAAGAGGAACGTCCCTTGTTTACAATATGGCACGATGCCATGTTGTCCGAGAAGCAACGCACCGAATTCCCAGACCAGCAAGCTCCCTGCTTAACTGCTGCTGCCACAATTGGGTAAAGCTCAAATAACGCCGAGGTCCTTGAACTCGAGGGATTTCCCCCGGCCATTTACCCCACATCCAGCGACATCCGTCCAGACAGACACTGATCTATCTGTCCATACTGGAATAAAAATGCTTTTCCCATTCCAATTCAGCAAAAATTCCCTCCACATGCGTAGGTCAGCGGTGGCATGTACATCTAACGTAACGCAGGAAGAATCAGATTGTAATAGGGGAAATAAGCTAAGTAGTCGGGATATGAATGCTCTCCCCTGTGGAATAATTTTCATTGCAAAGTTAAGTGAACCCAACAGGGATTGTAACTCCTTCCTATTACAAGAACCCCCTGCTAGGTAATGGTCAATGGCTGAAAGGACACGTTCAATCTTCTCCCCGGGGAGGCTGGCCTGCATATGCACAGAGTCCAGCACCACCCCCAAGAAGTTGATGATCGTATCCAGACCTTCAGTCTTTGTTGGGGAAATAGGTACTCCTAGTTGTGTGAACAGTCGTGTTATAGAAAGGAGGCTACTGGGAGGTAACAGGTTACTTTCTATGGTCAGAAAATCGTCCAGGTAATGGATAACAGTGGGGCATTTACAGAAGTTAAGCAGCATCCAGCACAACGTCTCAGCTAATATATCAAAAATCCTGGGGCTGCTCTTAGAACCAAGCGTGAGACGCGTGAAAAAATAATATGAACCCTGACACTTAACACCATGTAAATGCCACAGGGACGGATGGATAGGGAGTAACTTAAAAGCATTCACTATATCCGTTTTGCTAAGCCATGCCCCTGCCCCAGCCAAGAGGATGGCAGTGACGGCATTATCTATGGTAGCATATTGGAGAGAAAATTCTTCTGATCTAACAAGAATCCTTGTTCAATTTCTTTCTGGAGAAGTAGGTCAATTGTGTCGGGAGCTGCTTGGGCTGTCTGTAAGTTTTTACATTCTAAGATTCCAGTAGGCATATGAATAATACCCGTGTGAAACCCTGAGGTAAACCCTGCCACCACAAATTCTATGAGATGTTGAGATGGGTGACCACACAATATCTATTTCAGCAGGGAGACATTCAGAGACGAAAAGTACTGTTTGGGATATAGTTTATTTGGGCACATTACTTTAGAGTGAGCCCGGAAACATTGGGAGCAGACATGGAGTAGCACTGTAAGCGCAAGTGCCAGTGTTAAAATTATTACAAATTTGTGATTTTCCCAAAAACACTATGTCACGTCCCAGTTTATCTTTCAGCACCCTGCCTGTTCTCCCAGTGGGCATCATATTAGTAGGGGGAAATAAGGCATTCACCTCTGGAGAGTTAGGGCACAGATTAGCCGTGCGGGAGTTGGATTAACAAATGGCACATGCTGGGGCTTTGAGGCCCGCAAAGTGTCGACAAAAAAGCTCTGTATCAAGCACACCCCAATCAGCTCGATAATTAAATTGGGATAGAGCAGCCGACGCCTTTGCGAAAAAAGTACGGTGGTAGTCGTAAAAAGACGTACCACCGTACTTATGCCCCAAATCCACCAGCTTGTGGAGATATAGATCCAATTCTTCTCTCCTATCAGGATATACAGAGCATATTACGTCTCTGTAGATCCCAAAAGCCAACACAAATTCGGGTATGGACAGCTTGCGGTTCAACCTAGGGTCCCTAGATTTCAACACAACCGACACATCCCCATATGCATACGTTTTGTTTTCAAGGACATCTTGCGAGGCAATAAGAAGTGATACCAGATTGATATCCTTCCCTTCCAAGATGTCCCTTTTTATGTTTGCAGGCACCATATGTGCCGGGTTAATAATATATGGGTCTTTCAGACCGGTTGGCATATTACCCGGTAACCATAGCGATCGGATTCCCCAGTGCTGAAGGAGACCGTTGCTGGCTGTCTGCATCCATCTCATCCACTCTGGCCGTAATCTGACCCAAAGAGGTCAAGACTGAAGATAAAACAGTATGTAGATCAGCCGACTGGCTGCTACTGGGCCCTTCCCCCGCTCTGAGTATTCAGCAGTCTATATAATTCGGCTTTCCTAGCCGTAGCTGGGAAAGGAATGTTCCTCTTTCTCAGTTCGGCAGCGATCCTAGGAATGGTCCATGCCCTGAGTGATGCAGGGCTCGTGTAGTCGTCACCCCGGGATGGAGTGACCGATCTAGCCGGTGTACTGGGGATGGACAATTCTTCCCCGCCTTCAGGTATTTGTGACATGCTACACCATAAAAATAACATGTTACCTGGGGCACTGTCCATCTGGCTAATGTAACTAATGCCAAGTGGCGAAAGTATTAATTAGTAACATGACAGGTGAGGCCTTGCTAGTTGCCAAGCGGCTTTGCGAGGCACTATCTAGAAGGCCAGGAAAAACATACCTAGAGGCTCCTATATTGTATGCCAGTACATCTGGATTATTACCCAAAAAGGGTAGGTAGGGTGGAAGAATTTATCGAGAGAAACATGACGTACCTGATGAGCAAATTGCAAGGTAGTAGGATAAGGTGATACAGGCGATCTGTAGTAACCTACGAGAGTAATTGTAAGTTTCCAGGGTTATATCAATATGTACCCATCATTCCCCCTGCAAACAAGATACCTATCGGTAAATATTCCAACAATAGAAGACTGGAATCAAATACTCCAAATGAGCAAGGATGCCTATACCTAGTAATACAGAAAAAATACACATAAGGACCCAGGTCTTGCGAGTCCATCAGATGATCATTAATCGTGATTACTGGCCTATGACAGGTGAACAGTTGGTAGGGTAGCAGCACATTGTGGATGCTGTGATACTGATACATAAGAGGATCATAATCTCTAAATTGCTAACCTTGCCCGACCGTGAATATCTGCCTTATACATAATTACCAAACATTTAATACTCCTAAATGGGTAGCTATGATGTACGTGCTTAGATATAACTGAACTAAAAACAGAAAGTAGACCCAGTAAGCCAAGGTATCACACTTCTTGTAACCCTCCTGTTGACCACCGGGTTTATTCAAGACATATATCCTAATAAGCAAATACGTGCCACACACTACTGCTGCCAATACCATCTGGACAATTAGCACCAGTAGCGTTTTTTATGACATATGTCTTCCTATCCTGTGACCATGCCCAAATATTAAATGTAATTTATGCCACATGCCATAACTCTTATGACCACCAGGGGTCAGTCAGACATTTTAACCCAATTCAGACCATATGGTGATAAAGTGTAACCAGGAGAAAGGGGAAGAAGGAGAGAGAGAGAAAAAGAAAACCAGAAATAATGATCCAGCCACTAGATGTCACCCTAATACATATAACCATCTTATAATCTAATATTGAACAGCGTTTCGATAGCACGGATATGCCAAGTCTGTCCCAACCGAATAAACCCTGTTTAATCATTCCCATATTGCATATATGCCATACCCGAACGCCGGCATTCGTCTAAATATGTACCGAACATGTGGTACAACGCGTGCGCCCGTCAACCATTGATGACGTAAACGGCCGGCCATAGGACTTACGATTTTGCAACCTGGTGCCGCCACGAGAAGCCCCGCGAAAAACCCCTTGTCTGCTTTCCAGTCAGACAGCCAGAAACCGGAGGAACTGGACTTGTTGGGACCCTGGAAGCTGTCCACGAGATGCAGGTATGCAGAATGGAGTCAGGACTGACCGGAAGTGACAACCTCTCTCCACAACTCACCAGACCTAAGACTGTAGTGAGGGAGGGGCTGGTGCTCCTTAAGAAGGGGAACCAAGCCCCACCTTCCATATATATATTATTCTTATATATATCAAAACAACCCAGCAGATATACCAGAGAATTTAATTTGCAAACCCTATATTTGACATGTAATTTTCCAAAACCCCATACCACCGGCACATGGGGAGCATCATTGTACTCATGGGACATCACAGCATACAAATGTGTGTTTCATTGCAGTAAAAGCTAACAGGATTATGACGCTCACAGTTAAAATGCCAAGCAGAACTTGGAAAATAGCATTACTTAAAAATTTCTCACATTTTTTTAGATTTTATTCATATTATATTATGTATATAAATATTTGATGTGAATCAAAAGTCATATTTCTGCTGAACAAAATTACATAAGTGTGGGTGCTCTCAATATAAAAGAGGAAAAGTATGATTGAAAAGACAGATAAAATTTTAGGTTTTCTGTTGGTTCAGAACTTGGACAATTGCGTTCGTCGTTAAGAGGTTACTTTATTTTAATTGCTAGTTTTATGTTCTTCCTATTTTATGGACTCTAGGATTTATAAAGGAGTGAAGATTTTGATAATGGTTGGGATATTTTTTTAATATTTGTACTCTATTTCAAAGTCATACAATGAAAAGCATTACACGAAGTACAGAAATGCGTGGGTAAGTAACCAAAAGAACAAACATATGACATATCTCATACGGTTGTTGGGGCATTTACCCTTATTGATGTCGCTTATTGCAGGAGCTGTTCCTCGGCATGTCTTTCCAGCCCGGCAGTTAGGCTCTGCCCCATGCCAAACTAATCTTATTGATTTTTTTTTGATTGGGTAACTAAAATAATAGATCAGGGTGGTGCAGTAGACATTGCTTACCTAGATTTCAGTAAGGCTTTTGACAGTGTTGTGCATAGAAGGCTTATCAATAAACTGCCACCTTTAAGTTTGGATTCCAATATTGTTGAATGGGTAAGGCAGTGGCTGAGTGACAGGCAACAGAGGGTTGTAGTCAATGGAGTATATTCAAAGCATGGTCTTGTCACCAGTGGGGTACCTTAGGGATCTGTACTTGGACCCATTCTCTTTAATATTTTTATTAGTGATATTGCAGAAGGTCTTGATGGTAAGGTATGTCTTTTTGCTAATACTACTAAGATATGTAACAGGGTTGATGTTCCAGGAGTGATAAGCCAAATGGCAAATGATTTAGGTAAACTAGAAAAATGGTCCGAGTTGTGGCAACTAACATTTAATGTGGATAAGTGCAAGATAATGCATCTTGGACGTAAAAACCCAAGGTCAGAGTACCGAATATTTGATAGAGTCCTAACCTCAACATCTGAGGAAAGGGATTTAGGGGTCATTATTTTTGATTACTTAAAGGTAGGCAGACAATGTAATCAAGCAGCAGGAAATGCTAACAGAATGTGTGGTTGTATAGGGAGAGTTATTAGCAGGAGAAAGAGGGAAGTGCTCATGCCATTGTACAGAACACTGGTGAGACCTCACTTGGAGTATTGTACGCAGTACTAAAGACCGTATCTCCAGAAGGATATTGATACTTTAGAGAGAGTTCAGAGAAGGGCTACTAATCTGGTTCATGGATTGCAGGATAAAATTTACAAGAAAAGGTTAAAGAAACTTGTATAGCTTGGAGGAAAGACAAGACGGGGGATATGATAGAAACATTTAGATACATAAAGGGATCAACACAGTAAAGGAGGAGACTATATTTAAAAGAAGAAAAACTACCACAACAAGAGGACATAGTCTTAAATTAGAGGGGCAAAGGTTTAAAAATAATATCAGGAAGTATGCATGGACTAGCCGTCCAGCTGAGGTGGTAGAGGTTAACACAGTAAAGGAGTTTAAGCATGCGTGGGATAGGCATAAGGCTATCCTAGCTATAAGATAAGGCCAGGGAATAATAAAAGTATTTAGAAAATTGGGCACACTAGATGGGCTGAATGTTCTTATCTGCTGTCACATTCTATGTTTCTATGTTTCCTATCCTGTATATAGCCCTAGCTCCAGAAAGGAACATTCCAATTGTATTGATCCTTTTGTTTAGTTTTTTTTTTAGTTTATTGATCTTAAATCATACTTTCTACATGTTGTAGACTATATTTAATTCTCTCCAAAAATCTCTATATCATGTGCATTCCTATGCACATATTAAGAGAATGTGTCAGAGAATAGTTCATATTCTCTGACACATTACAGGTCCCTACGTGGAATGTCAGTTAGCCTCTACCTAACCTATACTATGTTCCAGATCAAAAGTTCTGTTCCAGTTTTTATGCTAGTCTAAAAGTAGGTATTCTTTCCATAGCAGTGATGATGTTCGAAATGATTTGTCTCCTTTAGAATGACCTTCCACTCCTGAAAAGAATTCAATTTTTGCAGTGCTACAGGTAGCTATTATATCGATAAGGCCAGGCAATATAATCAAGCAAACCAGGACTCAGATTATTTTGATTGTCCTGTTAATCTATCTCCTGCATCCCAGACTCTATCCTTACTATAGCTGGTCATTGTCTTACGAGCACACACACAAAACAGTAAAGGTTAAGACCAAGAGAAAGAGAATACAAACCAAGTAGAAATATTGTATATCTATTAAGAACAATATTTGTCATGGGTAAAAATATTTTATATGGTTCATAACAAATGTAACCTAAGTATAGGTTATACAATTCTGGAAAATAATGACTAGAATGACATAGTTGGATTAGACAAAGAAGCAAGGAACCTTATTATAGATAATGTGAATAAATTGGGATTATCCAGTCGGAAGAAGTCAGCACTCAGTTGGATAATGGAAAATTGTAGTAAGGTCTTCAACCACCCTGACAGATGACATAGATGACAATTACAATGATGAACAGGTAGAGGAAATTGCTGGTGGCTCACACATACTATCTTTATATTTGGACAATGAATCACATTTGGAAACATAAAGCATGTAATGTAATGATCATGAATACTGCATATCACCGGCATTGTCATCACCTCTGCTAACGTACATTGGTGACGCTGATGACAGCAGTGATCCTGACAATAGCACCAGTAATGAGGGCAGTGGTGACGATAATGGAAAATTTAAAAATGTTCCACTTTTATTAAAGTGAAGAAAAAAAGACTTACAGAGGATCTATAGTTTGCAATAAATTTACAATACAAATAATATGTGTAAAGCTTTTTGTTTTTTCTTTTTTGTGCATTGTATGTTGTTTGTCTCCATATGTTAAATGTTTTAAAAAAAACATTACTGACAATGACAGCAGATGTTAACCAGTAAATAATTCCCTATGTAAGCTTCTGCTGCTTCTGCTGAAATGCTCTTTACTTTTGTAATATCTAAAAATGACTTTCCCCACTGGAGAGCATTTTACACATCCTGGAGTAGCACTGAGCCATCAGTAAATACATCATGGATCTTTCTTATCTGATAGATGGTGAACAGTCTTGATCTAAATGATTAATCATAACAGAATTGGACATATCCTCCGGAGAGAAAAGAAGTGTGTGCTTTATGTTTGATGTACATTTTGACAATAATTGATAGGTGGTCTCACTTGTATCAAGACCACAGAGAGTGACATTTACATGTTACAGGCAATTTAATCTTCACTGATTTCACAGTCAATGTGCTGCTTTTTTTCCAGGAAGTTTTACTGTGCAGTGACCTCCTTTATATAAAATGTTTAGATTTAACAAATTATCTCTTCCACTACTGAGTTTTAAAATAATCTTAACGTTTATGTGAAATATGGAAAATTTACCAGATAGATGTAATCAAGCTACTATTGCTGTTCAGGGATTTCTAAACAATAAAATTATTTTATTTGTTATGAGTTCATTCATCTTTAACAAAAGAAATAGGCTTTGGAAGTTAAAAAATATATATTAAAGATTATATAGTATCCATTATTTATTAGCAATTCTGACAAGCTCATTAAAAAGAGCCCTGAAAAATATATAGTCATTTTTGTTACATATAAGGTACAAAACAGAGTGAAAATAAAATAAGACGCCCTACTTTATGTAGAATGAGCTGGTATGTTTGGGAATGTAGATTCCCAAAATATCTTCAGAATGTAATCATCATGTCTATCTATTCCCTGACTAATAACAGGCATCTATACTTCATGTAGACTACAAATAAGCATTAAAGGGACACTATAGTCACCAGAACTATAGTTTATAATGCTGTAGCTATAATTGTACTGGTGAGTATAGACAGTTTCTGCAGGCTTTTTGGAGTAAACACCATATTTTCAGAGAAAATGCAATGTTTACATTACAGCCTAGGGATACCTTCACTGGCCACTTCTCAGATGGCTGCTAGAAGTGCTTCCTGGCACAGTGCTGCTGTGCATCACTGGCATTCAGTGTCTTCTAGCTATGCATGGAGACACTGAACTTTCCTAATTGAGACGCATTTATTCAACGAGGAGATGCTGACTGGCCAGGACTGTGTTTGGCTCTGCCCATGTCCCACCTCTTTGGAAATCTCTGCCTATTCAAAGCTTTCCCTATGGGAAAGAATTATGTTTGGCTCAGATAATCACTTCTGATGATGTCAGCCAAGGAGGCAAATCAAGGGCAGAGTCAGCACCAGCAGACTGGAATAAATGTAAGATTTTAGGGAGGCCAGGGGGGTTAGTATTTTAACACTATAGTTTCATTTTTCTGTTCCTGACCCTATAGTGCTCCTTTAATGTAGTACAAGACTATAAAGGAATGTCTCTGACAAAGCTACCACCTTTTTTTCCAAAACGAAGAAAATTTTAGCAATTTAACTTTTATAATATTGTTATTGGTGCAAGTTTATACTCTTTTGGTTGGTTGGATATTAAATAGATACGTGTTACTATAGGGCCATACATTTTGATACCCTACTATCCCCCCTCCCCATTGCTGTTATTCAGCAACAGTGATGTAATACATCATATCATTAATGTTTCTATTTCTATATTTGTTTGTCATTTTTTACATTTGGCTGTAATTTTGTGCAGCTTCTGAGTAATATCTCTGTGACCCCAAAGTTATTAGGAATTTTTTGGTCAACTGAATGTGTTGGTACCGTGTTTTAACCCATCGTGTTTGGCCACACATGCACACTTGTCTCGCTATGGGAAAGCATTGGACTGGATAAGATTGTCAATCTCAATGATCTCAGCTAAAGAATTGCTTCACAGAAGAAAAAAGGTAAGTAAACTATTTGCAGCAGGGGCCCGGTCACTTAAACAGTGACAACATTGAATCCAGGACTTGGAATTTCCAAGCAGCCCAGACAAAATAGTTGCCAGTCATCCAGCTATACACACTAGCAGAGTACAATGAGATGCACTTTTGTATGCACACATTGACCGTGTTTTATGGAATCTCAGATAGGCAGAACCCTGAAGCTTTGGTGAAACTCAATTTATAAAATTGACTCAACTTGCAGAACCTAGATTATTTTGGAGGGACGGACCTGGCTCAAATGCTTTTAAAGGATTTCAAAGGGTGATCAGAGTAAAGGAAGTACCGTATTTTTCGCTCCATAAGACGCACTTTTTTTCCCCTCAAAAGTGAGGGGAAATGTCTGTGCGTCTTATGTAGCGAATGTGAAGATTTACTTACCTGTCTTGGAGCGTGGGCCGGCTTCAAAGCGCGCTCCGCCGTCCAGGAACTTCTATTTCAGGTTCCGGTTTCCGGCGGGACTGAAAGGAAGTGCACACTCAGTGTGCACACTTCCTTTCAGTCCCGCCGGAAACCGGAACCTGAAATAGAAGTTCCTGGACCGCGGAGCGCGCTGTGAAGCCGGCCCCCGCTCCAAGACAGGTAAGTAATTATGGGACAATGGGAGGGGAGACACTATGGGAGAAAGGGAGGGGGAGACACTATGGGAGAAAGGGAGGGGGAGACACTATGGGAGAAGGGGAGGGGGAGACACTATGGGAGAAGGGGAGGAGGACACTATGGGAGAAGGGGAGGAGGACACTATGGGAGAAAGGGAGGGGGAGACACTATGGGAGAAGGGGAGGGGGAGACACTATGGGAGAAGGGGAGGGGGACACTATGGGAGGGAAAGTGCACTATGGAACAATGGGAGGGGGGACACTATGGGATCAGAACACTAATGGACAAGGGTAGGAGGGGTTAAAGAACACTATGGGACAGGGAGGAGGGGTTAACAATCACTATGGGACAGGGTAGGAGGGGTTAACAATCACTATGGGACAGAGGAAAAGGGGGTTAAAGATCATTATGGGACAGGGGAGAAAAAAAAATATTCTGAACAAACTGTCCCATAGTAAGAAACACTATGGAACAGTTTGTTCAGAATATTTTTTTTTTCTGTGTTTCCTCCTCTAAAAACTAGGTGCGTCTTATGGTGAGGTGCGTCTCATGGAGCGAAAAATACGGTAAATATAATAGAACTTCTAGATGATATATACTGCTATTATTCAATGTACCTGCACACTGACAATCCTCATACTACTCCCCACACAAGTGTCTCAGGGGCATTTAAATGTGTCAATGCCACCAAAGTGAACCTCTCTCTTTAATTATGAAATATCTACACTGAGGTCTATGCTTGAACAATTGTTCAATTAATAAATTTCACCCCCAATTTCTCTTGAAACAGGCACATTTATGAATTAGGACAAGGGAGACCTCCCTGTCTATTTAACAACGAACAGATGGAGGCACCCAGGTGCTATTAAAGAAGAAGAAAAACATTTAATTTAATTTCTCATACCTCACAAATTGTATTAATAATTATGGAAAGTATCTCTTTAAAAAAAAAAAAAAAAAACAAGACTGAATAACAAAATCCCACATTTGCCCTACTTACAATGCATCAATTGAAACTATCAATCAATAAAATATTTAAGATGTCTCATATTTTAATATGGTAACGTTGCAACTTATGCTGTAAAATGTTTTCATAATTTAGCTCTAATTATATTATATTTACATTAATATTTTAAAAATGAAATTCAGCATTTATCCTTTTCAACATTTTAAACTAGAGGAAAGAAGTGGCTGCTTAACACTAGTTAAAAAAAAGAGGACATTTTAATACAGGAGAGAGACACCAGAGGAGGAAGGATAATTAATGAGTACCCATGATTTGGACAGCATCGTAACAGCGGCTATGGAAAAATATGATTATTTCTGCCTGAGTATATTATGCTCTGAGTCCTGGTGTGCCTTCTCTCATTATCAAATATTTTGACATAGCAAATCTATTATTCTCAAACACTCTCCCAGCATTCTTTCAACCACGTGTTCAACGGAGATTAAGTATCATAACAAATCACTGACTATAGTTTACAAAGGCTTTTGAAATGCTACATCAGTGAGCAGAAAATCATTTTAACTAAGGCTTTTTTTTTTTCAATAAATAATTTTTTTTTCCAGATATTGAAACTTTCATTTTCTAGGAGAAAAGCATGAGCGGGGTTTGAAATGAAATACCTTAATTGTTATAGAGCTTGTATAAAAGCTTGGTTGTTTTTTAGCTTTTTCTGTTTGATTTAAATTCAGGAATATATTGTAACGTGTTCAATCAAATTCAAACATTTTCAGTGATACATTGACTGGAAATGTTATTTGTCCTTTTTTTATTTTTTATTCTTTATTTTATTGTGCAGATATGATGGAAAATGCATTGCAATGTGCTGTATATTACTCATATGAACATTGCCCATTTGTTATAGAAATATGAGGAAACAAACATCGGAAATATGTGTATATATGAAAGATTATACAAGACTGACTATATGGTCTGTAAAGAATGCCTGAAAGTGAGGTTCAGCAGGTTACAGTAGGAATGGGGGCAGCAGGTGTGAAAGCAGTAAAAATATAATTAATATCATTAAAAATAATTCAAATACATAAATAACATTTTCTCATATTTCCTCACACTATGGGCTACAGTGGATATGTTAATTTAAAAAAGGTATCTTGTGGGAGGACAGGGCACATTTAATCATTCTTTCTGATCTCTGCTTCATTATATTTAAATATTAATTTTTTCATTAAATATTACATTATATTAAATATTTCTTTAGATGGTAAGTAGGAAATATCACCTGGGAGAGAGATGAAGCAACCAAAAGTAAGGGACACATGATTATTCTTACACAAGGGCCCTCCACTGTGAGTACGGTATCTTTCGATGTACCTTAGAGAGTTGAATTACATTACTTTTTCTCCTTGTGTTCTAATAGCTGTGAGGTTTGCTTGTCAAATTAATAAAATACAAAACAGAAACCATTTCCAGGAATAGTTGGTGCTTCTAATTTCTGTAATTGATGACAATGTCTGTTACGCGTGTGCGTGTGTGTGTGTGCGTGTGTGCGTGCGTGCGTTCGTGTTTTCCATCCATTTAATGTACATGTGTTTTCTATGGAAAATTTTGTTTAAGAAGCCTAATATTGTATTGCAATGTTTACCAGTATTCTGGATATTTTATTATATTTATATAGCAGTTCTATATCCCTTTGCCAGTACTAGACAATATATACTGGAAATATAGTTTGCAGAAATCTGCAGAACGAATGTTAACCATGACTGCTTTATATATTATTAATACTAGTATAAAAAGTGCACTGAAATATTTCAAGTATAACCTAGATTCCTGATGTTAATATTACCCAACCGTGATATTTTACACCCCTACTTTCCAGTAGTGCAATGTATATTTCACTTTGCTGTATATAATATATGTTCCCATCTTAAGAGGAGTTCAGAACGACTTTATATAGACATGTCTTCCTAATCAAAGTCCTTTGGGTAGGAGCAGGAGCTAGTGACTGCCTGGTACATGTGTCAATCTCAATTAAGAGGAAGATTTGTGGACTCTTTATAGTGAATTGCAGGCCTCCAGGGTCACAGATGAGTTAATGTAATGTAATGCTGAGTGATTTGAAATGTTAAAGCACACGGTAGGGATGAATAGAAATTACAATCCCCCTAACTGGAATGAAGTTCTCCCATTGATTTATTTCACCGTCATTTTGTCTGCTGGGCCATGTCTGAATAAAGCATATTGAAGAGAACATCCAGTTTCATGAGGTTTTATTTGGAGTGGTATTTAGCAGCTTTATTTGTTGTTAAACTCCACAGTATTGTGCAGCTATGACAGTGCTGGAACAGAGACATATTAAAGGGATAGCCTAAGCACCAAAATCACTTTTTTAAAGACCACTGCACAACCATAAAGAACTTCAGTTGGTAATGTGAGTATCCCATTACAAAGTCATTTTATGAAAGTGCAGATTTCTATAAAAAAAATGTGCACTTTTATAATTAATTAATTAATTAATTAAATGTCCCCTGGCTGTCCAACATCTCCACTGAGCTAACAAAAATGGCAGGTGTGATCTACTTGAGCATGTCTGCCTACCCCCACATACCTCCTTCCCAGACCTCAGATCAGAATGCTGTGCAGTCTATGCATGTGAATGCACAGAGGGAGGACTTCAAAGGCTACTCAAAATGGACCCTCTCGTAGGCTTCTTCCCCATGAACAGAATATTAGTCTCTTCTGGGCAAATAGGGAGAGCTTGCAAATGCCGGAGTTCATAAGAACTGCTAAAAATGCATGTATTCCTTGTGGGTATATCAACTAAATATAGATTTTTACCTTTTTGCCCTTTTGGGCAGTGGAGTACTCATTTAATGAATCTCCATAAGACTGCAGTTATATCCATTTCTGAAAAAAAGTCAAGAGTTTGTAATTTTTTTCCGTATGAGCTTTAACAGCCTGGGCGTTTTGTAAGTCAGTTTAAGAGTGCACCACTAGTAAACCACACACACTCACTCACTCACACACACTCACTCATACTCACATCCATACACACACACACGTTTCAAATCTGAGACGTAAAGGGATACTATTAAAACAACTTTAGCTTAATGAAGTAAGTTTGGTGTACTGATCACGCCCTTCAGTCTCACTGCTTAATTTTCTGTCATTTAAGAGTTAAATCACTTTTGGTTTGTGTTTATGCAGCCCTAGCTACATCTCCTCTGGCTGTTACTCACACAGCCTACACGAAGAATAACATTTTTTATCTCCTGCTCTGTAAATTGCAAATCAGATCAAACACAGGAGGATCCTGCAGGATCTAGCAGGCTATCAAGAATTTCTAAATTAAACAAACAGTGCCATGAAGGAGGTTTAAGCAATATATGTCTCTTTACATGAAGTGAAAGGCTGTGCAAGTCACATGCAGGGATGTATGACTAGGACTGCATAAAGAAAGTGATTTAACTTCTAAATGACAGAGAATTCCGTAATTATACCGCAGGGGCGATATCTATACACCAAAACTGTGTAATTAAGCTAAAGTTGTTTTGGTGCTCATAATTTGCCTCTCTTAATATTTAAAGGGACACTATAGTCACCCAGACCACTTCAGCTCAATGAAGTGGTCTGGGTGCCAGGTCCCTCAGGTTTTAACCCTTCAGATGCAAACATAGCAGTTTCAGAGAAACTGCTATGTTTACATTTGGGGTTAAGCCAGCCTCTAGTGGCTGTCTTCCGGACAGCCGCTAGAGGTGCATCTGCGATGTTGGAGGCATATTATGCCTCCATCATGCAGAGCGTCCATAGGAAAGCATTGAGAAATGCCTTCCTATGGACACTTTGAATGCGCACGCGGTGACGTCAGCCGGGGGAGCTGACGTCGGAGTGGGAGGAGAGGTCACCAGCGTCGAGGGAGCCCGGCGCTGGAATAAGGTAAGCTGCTGAAGGGGTTTTAAGAGGGGGCACCCTCAGGGTACTATTGTGTCAGGAAAACCGCTTTGTTTTCCTGACACTATAGTGATCTTTTAAGTAAAATAAATAGTTCTATTTAAAACAGTTGTTGGACTGTCTATATTAGTAATACTGACGGCCTCAACGAACAACTGCCCAAGAGATTTACCCAGAAACTAAGCCTAGACTTTATAGTCTCACTGACATTAGGCATTCATGTCAGTATTCCTAAAGCTAAAGTCCTGGTGCCCTTTAAGATGTTGTCCTTCCCCATTATCTGCATTACAATCAAAACTAAATAAATACCTCCTCTTTGGGTTGCATCATCCTGGAGGCGTGTCTGGGCCAATCCTCATAGAGGAGCATTGGGGAACATAGGCACATGTGCTGCACTTGCTGTGATGTGCCTACAATTCCTCCATAGAGAATCATTGTATTCAAACCGTGACAGCACTGCGTTACGATGTGTTACTGTATGAGAACCGAGAAGTACCATTCCTGTCTCTTATACCCAAAGGGCTTGGAGGCATGACTTGAAGCATGTCTTCAAACCTTTTTAGTTTAATATTGGGTTTTGGGAGGTGGAATGGGAGGCAAGATTGCAGGCACTATAGCAACTTCAATGAGATTAAGTTGTTAAAGTGACTATAGTGTCCCTTTAAGGGATAAAGAATAAGCACAACTGAAAGTAATTTGCACAAATATATTGCAAAAAAACATACAGGGATATTTACTAAAGTGAGAACTAAAGTGAATTTCAAATTTAAGGCCAAAGTAACTGAAATTCAAGCATAGCGGAATTAAAGAATATTTGTGTTTTGGCCTTTTGACCTTACATTTGGAAATTCACTTTAAATTCTCCCTTTAGTGAATATCACTGGTAAACAAATAAAAGAGGATGCTTCAAATGTGCAAACTGTCAGAAGCAGTCCCTTGGTTTTTGTTTTGTTTTTATTTGTTTTTTTAATTTGCTTCCGGTTTTACAATGATTTTTAAGTTCTTCATTAATAGTTATTGGAAAATTCAACCTTCATTTTCTAGAGTATGGATTTTGCATTTCTAAATATGACACTTATTTACCAACCCTGTGATGAAATTATCAAGCGTTTTGTTATAGCAATATTTATACGACAACACAGACACAATTCTAGAATTTTTTTAATGAAGTGCTTTTATTGGTAGGATAAAGCAATAATTTGGAGCCCTACTTCTTCTTTAAAGTGGCACTGTCATGCCGAACTTACCTTTCCTCAATCTCTTCCTCTTCTCCCCCTCTCTTAGGATCTGTTCTTCTTTTCTTCCTGTCTTCTTTAGTTTTCTTTAAAATCATAAGACAAAGTAGGGACTCTTTGCCTTATGGAGGATTCCTCCGCTTGACCAGCTCTGACCAGCGGAGGAGCAAAGTGTGCTTCATTTCCGCTGGTCAGAGCAATTTTCCCATAATTCTTACCTTTCCTCTGTGTTCCCGCGATGCTTCAAGTCATTTTAGCCGAAACTGCCGAATTGCGTTCTAATTGAATGAGAACAGTATGTTCGTTTGTTTTAGAATGCAATTCGGCACTTTATTCGGATCGCAATTTCATTCGAATGAATGAAACTCCGATCCTATTCTTGCTGTGGCTGCCTCTTGCAGCCGCTTAGTAGATAACTCCCTAATTCCCACGGTATCAGGGGGTTATCTACTTTGGTTTAAATTGGTCTTTCAGCCACATTTACTAATACTAAGTAAAAATTACTTAGTATTAGTAAATGCTGCCCCTACTCGCTATACCGCCTGTGGCTGCTCACTGTAAAGTAAAAAAAATAAAAACCTATTGGCCCCCACCCCTAAATGACAGATGGGGGCCCTAAAGTAAAATAAGGGGGGTGACCTAATGCCCACCCCCCCCGGCCCCCACCCCTGCACGGTGGGTGGGTCATAATGATAATGGGGGGGGACCTATTGTCCCCCCGGCCCCCACCCCTGGGCAGCGGGTGGGGGCAATAATGATAATGAGGGGGGACCTACTGTCCTCCCCCCCTGGCCCCCACCCCTGGGCGGCGGGTGGAGGCCCTAATGATAATGGGGGGGCCTATTGTCCCCCCTCGGCCCCCACCCCTGGGCAGCGGGTTGGGGCCATAATGATAATGAGGGGGGGGAACTACTGTCTTCCCCCCTGGCCCCCACCCCTGGGCGGTGGGTGGGGGCCATAAAGATAATGGGGGGATTCCCCCCCCACCATCAAAGGTGACTAGGGGTTCCCAAGCCCCTAGTCACCCACCCCCAACCCAAATAAAAAGTCCCCTACTTACCCCCCTCACCCTAAAAAATAGTGAGGGGGGAATAAAATTACTAACCTGTAAAGTAAAATTAAACTTACCATTCGACGTCTTCTTTTTTCTAAAATCTTCATTTTTCAGCCCCAAAAAAGGCCAAATAAAAAACCATCATAACCGTGGAACTTAAAATAAAATAAATATCCTGAGCACAAAAAAAAAACAGACGAAAAAGAAAAAACCTGAGCGCAAAAAAATAATCCATCTTCACCCATGGAGGGCTCCGCGCAGACTGAGCTCCGCAGGGCGGGGGAAGGCTTATAAAGCATTGCCCCACCCTGCAATTAGGCTAAGAACACTCTGATTGGTGGGTTTAAGCCAATCAGAGTGCTCTTTGTCATTTTACACAGCGTGGGAAAATTCCAAAGAACTTTTCCACGCTGTGTAAAATGACACAGAGCACTGTGATTGGATGGCTTGAAATCCATCCAAAGAACTTTCCCACGCTGTGTAAAATGACACAGAGCACTGTGATTGGATGGATTTCAAGCCATCCAATCACAGTGCTCTGTGTCATTTTACACAGAGTGGGAAAGTTCTTTGGAATTTTCCCACGCTGTGTAAAATGACAAAGAGCACTGCTGCTCACTGTTTAGTGGACATGCCCCTACTTGCGGTATAGCGAGTAGGGGCATTGGGGAGATTTTAATCTCCCTTATGCTATTATGGGGGTCATATTGACCCCCATAGAGTGAGGGCGGGCCTGGGGGGCTTATGAAGTGCTCCCTGCCGCTTCTATCTTTACATATTACAAGGAGGGAGCTGCGTGCCGGTAGCTCCCTCCTTGTAATAAACTGAACAAACAAACGAACACTGATACTCCGTGTTAGTTTTTTCATCTGACATTTCTATTCATTCATTCGTCTGTCTGATGAATGAATGAATAGATGAAATTCCCATTCGCATGTCCAGGTGTTTCACTGGGCATGTGCGGGAATCTCACAGTCTGTCTAGTGTGGGCAGATGACGTGTCCCACAGGGACTTCATCTACCCACACAAAGATGGCGGCGCCCTGACTAGATCGGGGAAGAAAATAAAGGTAAAAAATAGGTAATGTGGAGGTTTAGGGGCATTTGGGGGTGACTAGGGTGTCAATTAGAGATAGTGTAGGCGGGAGGGGGGTTAAAAAAAAAACAGGATTAGGCATTAAGCTGCTGTAACATTCAAATGCATAGATAAGGCATATCACTTTATGCAGAAATAGGTATTCATAGAGAGAGAGAGGTATACCAGACCTTCAACCAAAGAACCTCCAAGGACATGAGAAATACCTACCAACAGTCAAATATGCATCAATCTTAGACTAGCACAAGTTGTAGAAAGAGTTCAAGCCAAGAGGCACATAAAGAAGCACACTGCAGTGGCTATGGTGCCTTAGGATAACTAGCTAAACCACTTGTGATTTTTTTTTACAACTTACTTGGGGTCTGTTGGGTGCAGGTAGCTTCTGTTAGCACCCCTGAGCTAAGCTGTTCAGTGTAGGGTCTGCTTATGGGCTGAGAATATCAGCTGAGTATTCTCAGTCAATGGGCTAACACCTGCACCAGTACAGAGAGATTCTGGCTCTCCTGGAGGAGTTGGCTGTCACTTGGCAGACCAGCTAAGTTGTCAAACCATTTGCAAGTGAGATGTAATGTTTACAGTGCTTGAACCATTTCTTTAATTTGTGTGTATGTAATTAGCAACCAAGGGGGGACCTGGGAACATTCCCCATCTGCCATCCCCAGACCAGCAGCATTCTGTATGTTGTAGAGGTACTTCCTCCAAAACTAAAGACCTTTGGTCTTCACGTTTAGCATAACTCCAGTTTTACTGCTTTTTGTAGCTTTTTCATTTGAAAAAAGGAGGAAGGTGCAAGTGTTTAATGTAAAAAAGAACACTCCTATTTTAAAAATAAATACATTTATTTTTACAGTATAGCTTGGAGGAAAGACGAGACAGGGGGGATATGATAGAAACATTTAAATATATAAAGGGAATCAACACAGTAAAGGAGGAGACTATATTTAAAAGAAGAAAAACTACCACAACAAGAGGACATAGTCTTAAATTAAAGGGACAAAGGTTTAAAAATAATATCAGGAAGTATTACTTTACTGAGAGGGTAGTGGATGCATGGAATAGCCTTCCAGCTGAAGTGGTAGAGGTTAACACAGTAAAGGAGTTTAAGCATGCATGGGATAGGCATAAGGCTATCCTAACAATAAGATAAGGCTAGGGACTAATGAAAGTTTTTAGAAAATTGGGCAGACTAGATGGGCCGAATGGTTCTTATCTGCCGTCACATTCTATGTTTCTATGTTTCTATGTTTCTATTCTGACTCCCAATAAGTCTTTTTTTAAAGCCAGCTTGACAAAACCCCTTTGGAAATCAAAACTCACACGGCACGTTAATAGGAATCGAGACTTTAAGGTTTATTTGATCCATGATTGAGGGTGATTTAGGTGGAAAAACAAAAAAATAGTCAGATCAACTAAGCATAGACATGTAGTTGTTGTTAATCTTTATGAAAGGACATCTGTGATGGGCTGCAAGTTAATTTAATGCAGCCTTACACAAAAATGCCCTAAAGCAAACTGTGTCTTTAAAAGACTGCACAGCTTTTGAATGGTATGGGCTGAAACCACTGATGTAAGAATTGCCATCCCCAGACCAGCAGCATTCTGTATGTTGTAGAGGTACTTCCTCCAAAACTAAAGACCTTTGGTCTTCACGTTCAGCATAACTCCAGTTTTACTGCTTTTTGTAGCTTTTTCATTTGAAAAAAGGGGGAAGGTGCAAGTGTTTAATGTAAAAAAGAACACTCCTATTTTAAAAATAAATACATTTATTTTTACAGTTTGATTTTTCCTTTACAGTATAAAATAACATAGGGACTATGAGTGTCTTACTATAAAATAAACTTTATTCACGCCACGTTCAAAAGACTATGCTTATCAAGTGTGTTAAAAAAACAAAACAGTTTTTGTGTTTTTATATCTTTTGAAAAAAATCTTAAATAAAGAATATTAAAAAAAAAAACTCTTGTGTGCAGTCAGAGCATGGCACAGATAGCAAACAACATCGTCCTTGCTGCAGATGCTCAGTCAAGCCTGGAGGTGGGATTCCTAAGTGAATAAATGGCTGGTTGCCCAGGTAACCAAACACATTTCCTCCAAAGGTTTTGTCACAGGTATAAAGGCTTGCTCCTTCATAGCCTACACTGTTAATATAAACCTGGTGAATAATTGACAAGTGGCAATCTATCATTGTATTAGATAATAGAATTGGACTAAATTAAAAATATATCTCTGTAAAATATGTATGTTACTGGATGGGATTGGTGTTCTGCTAGTAAGAAAAATAACTAAAGTTATGAATCAGCTTATTACTAAATTGCATAAATCTGCATGTTATACCAAGGAGTTTAGCTAAAAGAACACTATAAGTAATACATGTACTCTTAAAACTATAGTCCTGGAATGACTGTTTAGGTGACTGACCCCAGTCAGATGACAGTGAAAAGGTATTTTACTTAACTTTTCTCCCTCACCGCAAATGTATCGCTGGCCTTACTGATCTAGCACCAATCACCTATACACAGCTTAGCAGTTTGCTTTCTTATTACAAGAAAGCGTGTGCCAAGCAAATGACAAGCAGTAAGTATACATTCCATAGCATTTAGGTATGTACTTCCTTTTACCGTTGTGAGACATCGTCAGATGTTGTACTCCTTCCTGTGTTGAAATAAATCCTATGTAAGCCAATATGAACATTATGAAAAACAAGTCACTATTAAACAAAAGTAAAAAAAAAAAAAACAGAATGAAACTTTATATAACCGGGTAATATAAAGTTCTGAGAACAAAACAAAGGCTAGCCATGCAACGTGAAAGGACGTAGCCTTGGTGAGTATGAAATATGAATGGGTTGGGCAATTTGCCATGCTCAGAGCATGAAAGCCAAGCCAAATTGTACATTAGTGCGCCTTTGAAGGAAATCAGAGGGGAATTTCATTTTAGAGGGCTTGTGGCATCCCAGAGATTGCAGAAATCAGAAGTTAGACTGGTAATTTTCCTTATCATTTTCTTTAGTAACCCCTTCACTACTGAACAACATAACATTTATTTGAAACCTAGTGTGAAAATTAGATGCACCCTCATGCAAAATAATTTTTGGCTTTGTAATGTTCTTCTTTTTAGTATTTAGTACACAGTGTACGCAGCATTACACTTGTAACGCAATCCGTGCCTTTAGGCACTTAATCATAAGTGTAATTCACGAAAGGCAAAACATGTTTTAAAAGGAAAAACATAACAATGTAGTCGTATCTCAATTAACAGAGTTCCAAATGTTAATGTAAACAGATCAAATTAAAGTTTTACTACAAGTACCATGACTACTTAAACTAAAGTGGTCATTGTGCCCGGAGTTTGTACATGCAGTATTTCACTATGAAACACTGCACGTACTGTGTTTAACCTCTGCTGTAACCAGGGCCGGACTGGCCCACCAGGATACCGGGAAATTTCCCAGTGGGTCGTCGGCACCTGGGGCCGGGCAGACCGCTGGGTGTGCTGGCGGCCGCAGGGGGAGCTGTGCTGTCACTGCTCTGCTCCCCCGCCCTTGCGCGCTTCTTAATGAGACCGAGACCGTTATATTCTGGCCCCAGTCTCATTAAGCTGCGCCCTGGGGAGCAGAACAGTGACAGCACAGACAGCTCCCCCTGTAGCCGCCATCAGAGCTCCCCCTGCAGCCACCAGAACAGACAGCTGTCTGCCCTGCATGACCCCGTGGCTGGTCGCCCAAGGTACAAATAGTGTGTGTGTGTGTGTATCTTTGTCAGGGTGTGTGTTTGTCATGGTGTGTCTGTCTGTGTCATGGTGCGTGTGTGTCTGTGTCATGGTGCCTGTGTGTGTGTCATGGGGTGTGTGTGTGTGTGTGTGTGTCTGTCATAGTATGTGTTTCTGTGTCTGTCATGGTGTATGTGTGTGTCTGTGTATGTTTAAAAATAGTGGTTTTACTCATCTTTTTTTTCCCCCACACCGTGCTGGTCTCCCCTCGACTGCCCCTGCCTCTATGGCTGAGATCATCAAGCTTGATGATCTCAGCCAATCCAATGCTTTGCCATAGGATTGGCTGCAAAATGCTACACCAATCAGCATCTCCGCATTGAATCAATCTATCTCTATAGGGAACGTTCAGCACCTCCAGAGCATGGAGGCCCTGAATGTAGGTGCTGCACATTGTGCATTACTGACACAGGAAGCACCTCTAGTGACCGTCTAGTGACTGTCACTAGAGGTGCTACTAGGAAGCAGTGTAAACACTGCCTTTTCTCTGAAAAGTCAGTGTTCACATTGAAAAGCCTGCAGGGACAGGCTATAGACACCAGAACCACTACATTAAGCTGTGTGTGTGTGTGTGTGTGCACACGCCTGCTAGTGAGTGAGCTTGCTTGCATGTGTGTATGTGTGTGTGTGTGTGTGTGCCTGCTAGTGAGTGAGCTTGTGTTTTTATGTCAATGAGCTTATGTGTATCAGTGAGACTGTTTGCCTATGAGGCTATGTATCAATGAGCGTGTGTGTGTCAGTGAGATTGTCTGTGTCTGCATGTGAGCATGCTTACTGTATAATTAAATGTTTTACTCTGAAAGGACAAATATTTTATATTAGAGCAATATATATATATACATATATATATTACTCAATCATCTGGGGTGACAAGACATAGCCTTACATATTACATGCGACAATATATGGCGCAATGACTTATGAATGGAGCTGGCATAGATTTTTTTTCCAGGGCTGCTTTGTATCCCCAGTCCGGCCCTGGCTGTAACTCCACATCCAGCAGCATCATTAGAGCATTACTAGGCAGTCCAGAACAAAAGTTCTGAGCTGGCTATTTTGTGCAATATTTTATGCACAGAGTGGCATTCCTTTGTTGAGAGCAGTCAATTGATGCTCCCAGCTAATGAATGACAATGGTATACAATTTCTGCAGCTCTGTAAAAACTGGATGCAGTGACTAGACCTGCAACAAGCCTTAGTGCCCAGCATGGACCCAGATAAGATAACACTGCATTGAAAAATGGTTTGGCAAAATATTAGGTATTGAGAAAAGGAACTAGCAATAGTAATTTCAGAAAAGGATTGGTGTACTTCATTGGCCCATACGACTAAGAATGTACATAATTTAAATTTGGCAAAATGTAATTTTAAACTGCTATATAAACGGTACTATACTCCATGTAGAATATCGAAAATGTTTCCACACTTTGATGATACATGTTGAAGATGTGGTCATGGGCCTTCAATATTTTTTTCAAACTATCTAATAACAGCCACAGCTCTTTTGCATTTAAACTGTAACTTTAAATCGCTAAAATTAATCTGTATAGCATTACACTGCCTAGTGGCAGTCAAAATTATAATTGTGAGACGTTGCAAATTATCCACTCCTTTTCAAAAGAGTTATTTGATTAACCAAATTAAATATTAACTGACTATGGAAACTAATCTTTTAAATAATATGGCAAATGTAACTTATAAGAAAGGGATATATAAGATGTGGTTGGAAAAATTCCTACTGATATATGGTGGATCTTAGTGGTAATATTTATAGTCAAGATTCTGTATTATTCAGAAAACACTATTTACTGCTATAGGAATAAAATTGACAGGAAGATAAGATAGCCAACTAGCGATTTTATATGAATAGGCAAGATGATAATAGAGAGCATGGGGTACCGAGGGAAATGGGTTAGGTTGAATCTTTAATGGACAGAAAATAGATTCTCTTATCATAATAATTCTTTAGGATTAATTCTTTTCCCACTCTGATGAATGTGAATAAATGTATGTATGTGTTTTGTTTTTGTCAAGCTGAGATTGTTATTTATATACACACCTGCCCAATTTGATAGGTGTATTTAGATTATTATGTATTGTTAACTGTAGATTATACTAGCTTTAGTGTAACTATAATCTTAATTTTATTAATGACAGGAGGTGAATATTTGCTTAAGTCTCTCTTTACTAGAACTCAACAGCAGCACATTAACATAGAGAGAAAAACACCAGAGACAAAAAATGCTTCTCTCAACCAACTAATTCCTCTTTCACGCTGCGACAAAATAAAGTACATGAACGATACACCACAAATACAATAACAAGAGAAACAACATAAGATAACGATGAATGCCATCTGAAATTGGAAACGTGGAACCAGTGGATGAAGCCTTGACCTTTATCCTGTAGAGTAGTCGGATCTAAGAACTGTAGCCAAACCATTAAACTGAAACGAGATAAACAGAGTCGAAAACACTGATTAGCAAATTAAATGTACTGAGAAAAACATGATTCCCCATCGTCAATACTGACAGTATAATATCCCAGATACTTAGCAAATATGAATCCCCATGATAACATACTGACGGTACCATATCCCAACTCACCCAGATTAGCAAACCTAGCCCAGGAGACCAGGAATAAATAAGTCAGTCAAACCAACTAACAAACCAGGGAAGGGAGAAACTGGGAGGGAAATATTCGTCTCCTGTCATTAATAAAATTAAGATTATAGTTACACTAAAGCTAGTATAATCTACAATTTTATAACATGACAGGAGGCTTCATATTTGCTGTTTTAACGCTCGGACGGCAAAGCCCAAAGAAACACGATCCGCCGTACCAACCTAACTTAGCAAAGATAGTTCCCGTAACCGGCAGGAAAGTGTACAATGTCCTGGAGAAAACCGCCCGCCATGACGGCGCCTGAAGTCGCCGAGTACCGACTGAAATGAACACCTCGAGCCGCAGAGGGGGTCAATATTTCTCGTTTGAACACAAACTCCAGGGATCCAAACAAGGAAAACGCAGATAGCATCTGTCCCTTCGGTCTGGGGGCAACTCGCCGAGGATCCAGCCAGCCCATCCAGGTCGACCGTCCTGCGAAACGTCCTCGTGGAAAAAACGAGAAGGATCTCTTTGGATAGTTCTGGTATGCCCGAACGTCCTAAATTCATCCAAACCTGCCACCCAGGCTGTATTATCGTCCAAATGAATGACTCGCCAGGGAGAAACTTGAGCCCGCCTTACCAGGAATGGGCCCTGAGGACCGCGTCTAATTCAAAGTAACTAAGGGCTATATTTTCAAGCGTAGTCTCGTGCGGACTCCAAAGGCCTCAGATCCCTTGATCCCAAGCACCTCCAGCGGTCCGAATTGACTAAGATAGGGTCTCCTGCAATACCCAGGTTCGGGGTCCCGTCTGTTATGTCATACGAAGGTGGAGGCAACTGTGACATTCCGGGCCCAGGGTCCAATCCCTTATAACAGGTACAGGTTGGAGCTATAGATATGTCTCCGTAACGTTTTTTCATATGAAAAACTGGGACCCAATATTCTTCCCCGTATGTTCCGTAGGACAACCCACTCGTGTGGGGGAGAACCCTTGGCTTGTCAGCACGGACTGAAAAGTAGAGTATAGGCACCGCAGCGGTCCGCCCCCCATACAGCTAGGGCAGCTGTGGTGGGGGTGGGGTCACAAGGACTATCACCCCTGCGCCACCTAGGCAGTGTAATCTGGTCGCTGAGGCCGATCGTATCGGGGTTAGACGCTTCTCCGGAGTCTAATCTGTCCGGGCGCCTGGTTTAGGGCCTTCACCCCTCCAGTAGCGCTTGTGCGCACTTGCCTGCTCTCCTCTAGGAGAGTCTGACTCATTCAAGTCGTCTGTCTTTTTATTAAAAAGGTGGTCACTGCCGCATCCGAAGGCCTCCCTCACGCCATATAGGCAGTGCTGTCCAGCCCGATTGCATCGGGGTTAGACGCTTCTCTGGAATCTATCTTCCGGGTGTCTGGTTTAGGGCCTTCACCCTTCCAGTAGTGCTTATGCGCGCTTGCCTGCTCTCCTCAGGGTGGTCTGACTCCTTCAAGTCTCCCGCCTTCTTTAGAAGGTGGTCGTTGCCATAGTAGGCATCACCTGTGTGCATTCCCCCAAATGAAGGGTTGACCGTGGAGCAGTCCTAGGCAAGGCGTATAGCAGACAAGTGTCACTGGCAGAAACATCGGGGCAGCACCTCATCTAGTGACAGAGGCAAATTTGACAGCGCATGCAATGTCCAAGCATGAGTATGTAGTCGCAAGGATTGGCATGCAGATATTCTGGCACAGACAACGCAGGCCAGATCAATGGGGCGCAGACAAAGCAGGTCAATCAATGGGGCACAGACAAAGCAGGCCAATCAATACGGCTCTGACAAAGTCGTCCAAATCCTGGGGCACAGACAAGTCAGGCCCTACGGGGGTGCACAGGCGATAAACTGCCCTTCCATTCTTCTGATTAATTGTACAATTCACTCTTCGGAGAAGATGTACCTAACACTTCTTCAGATTAATGGCACATAACACTCTCCTGTGTAACTGTAGTTAACACTTTTCTGTGTAACTGTACCTCACACTCTTCTGCGTAGCTGTACATAACATTCTTCTGCGTAGCTGTACATAGCATTCTTCTGTGTAACTGTACATAACCTTCTTCTGTGTAACTGTACCCAGCATACTACTGCGTAACTGTAACCAACTCTTCTGTAACAGAGAGTGAAAGAAACAGCTTTCCATAGGAAAACAGAGAAAGTGAGGTTGAAGAGATGAAGTGCCTTACTCTAAAGGGCTCAAACCTAACACTCCAGAAATTTATTTATAGTAGTGACATTAGAATTTCCAAAAGGCAAACTCTTACAACCTGCTTCCCCACCGGCGCCCGGACTGAGGGCCCTGCGGCGTGGGGAGGCCAATCAAGGTCGGGAGCCGTCGCTACAACGTGGCCGGGAGCCGTCGCTCCCACGTGGCCGGTCATCCCTCCCACGCCACCCACGGCCGCGAAAGATGACTGCTTCCCAGCGGTACGAGGAGTGTGGGAGGGAGACAGGCGGAGGGGTAGTTCCCGCTTGCCGTGAGAGCAGCGCACAAGATACCCATGTGGGACCGCTGGAGTCGCAAAATCAACACACACTATCAAATCATGGAATTTAAATCATACAATTAAATCATAAACCTAAAATCCTAAAATCAAATCCTAAAAGCAAGTCATACAATCAAATCCTGAAATCAAATCATGAAAACGAAATCATACAATCAAATCAAATCTTAAAAACAAATCATAAGATCAAATACAAGTAAAAGTATATATTCCACAACCACCCATATAAAACAGGAGGCAGTGGTACTCTGACCTGTTCTGTCTGCAGAGCAGCAAAGAAAGAGGAATTAGTTGGTTGGGAGAAGCATTTTATGGATTCCTAAATTTTTGTCTCTGGGGTTTTTCTCTCTATGTCAATGTGCTGCTGTGGAGTTCTAGTAAAGAGAGACTTAAGCAAATATGAAGCCTCCTGTCATGTTATAAAATTGGAAAGGTCTGGTATATATATATATATATATATATATATATATATATATATATATATGTCATTATGGAATCGTATGATATGTAATTGTAATAAAATTTTCAATAAAGAAATATTTTTAAAAAAAAACCAAACAAAAATATAAACGGTTTGCCCATCACTGGGGAACAGGGCCATGATACGCCTCACATCATAACCTCTACCACTATGTGTCATAATAAATGTAAACATGGGAATATGGTCAGCTTTTGTAGCATTTTGAGTAGGAGATCAAAAGCAGTGGATTGGTTTGCAAAAACTTCCCAGTCTGAGCTGAACCTGTCCCACTCAAACATATCCAGATTTGAGGATAGAGAGTCATGGGAACATGACTCAGTTGAGGTGGTGCAGTCTATGAGCTTCACACTTATGTTGATGAATCTCAGGAATATTTCTGCCATATTTTGGAGATATAACCTAACTTGCAGTCAAAATCACTGCTCTGGCACACATTCGTGGTCACCGTAGACAATGGCTGGTATACTTTCTAAATTTTTACCGTAAGAACAATAAGGATGTGGAATAGTCTGCCTGAAGAAGTGGTTTTACCAGAGTCTGTGCAGATGTTTAAACAGCAACTAGATGTATACTTGCAAAAACATAATATTCAATTGTATAATTTTTTAACTGTAGGGTAATAGCTTCTTGACCCAAGGCTATATCTGGGGTCAAGAGAGAATTTTTTTCCAAGTTTGCTGCAAAATTGGAAGTGCTTCTTTTGGATCAACAGCAAAACATAAATAAGAGGAAGGTGTAACGGCTTGGTTGGGAGTCTGTAGCGCAGATATATGCTCACCCTTGCAATTAAACACAGGCCAAGGTTGTCAGGTAAGAACTCACCTGACCTGTGAGTCTGTGCAGGTTAATACTCCAAGTCGCAGTACAGATAGGACATAAACAGCAGAATAGTCGTGGTTAAGCCCTACTACAACTTCTGAACACCTCAAATTCTATTCAGCGTAGTCTTACAAATCCTTTTTTTTTTTCTAAATTTGGCACATTTAGATGCTCTCTTGTCTCTCCTCCATCATTGCAGCAGACACCATCTACTTAAGCCTCTACTTGAGCCTCTTATCTTGCTGAAAATCTCTACGGCACTTGGGAAGCATTACTACTTATCATTACATACAATTAATTCTTGCTTGCACTTGTTCTGGCTTATTACAGTTTGAAGCATAAGTTTGAAAATTTAAGGGCTGACCCAACCACTTGAGTGTGCAAGAAATGAGCTATACATACTTTATAAATATACTTGCTTTCCTGTTGGAGAGATGTTATAAAGCTATGCCCCTAACACTTGATTTTGAACTGCTCTCTTAACATAAAACACACTAATTTCAAAAGCATGGCTCAGAACCAACCTTGGTGGTTATTAGATTTTTACTATCTACAACTATTCTCTTTTACCACTGATCTCACACAGTTTGCGGCCCCTGTTTGAGCTCTCATTACTCACCCTGTCTCTGATGTCTCACTCCTTTCCTTTTATATACCAATCTTTTTCACTGTAGGGTCATCATAGGAAATTTAGACCTCACAAGTCTAGTGAAATGTGATCACTATTAATGATGATTTAACCATAGCACTGAAACGTTTGGATGGACACATTTAAACCGAACATCAGGAACTAGCTTAATTGTGCAGATATCTTACAAATGTGTGTATGTCACTGCATGTTTAATGTTTGTATCTGTGTACCTGTGTATAATGTGGGTATGAAAGTCTGTAGATAATGTATGCATGTGAACTTGTGTATTATGTATGTGCAAACTGGTTGGTGTAAGAGTACGTGACTACATTGGTCTATACACTGATCAGCCACTACATTAAAACCACTCACAGGTTAAGTGAATAACATAGATTATATCATTACAATGGCACTTGTCAAGGGGTGGGATATATTTGGCAGCAAGCGTACAGACAGTTCTTGAATTCAATGTGTTGGAAGCAGGAAAAATGGGCAAACGAAGACCATGGCCAAAAAGTGATGGCTACACAATTGGGTCAGAGCATCTAAAAAATGTCAAGTCCTTGTGGGGTGTTCCTCGTTTGCAGTGGTTAGTACCTACCAAAAGTAGTGCAAGAAAAGACACCCGGGGAACTGGCATCATGATCATGGGCACCCAAGTCTCATTGACTCATTGAAGCTAAGATTGCTGAAGAACTTAATGCTGGCAATGATAGAAATATATCAGAATATACAGTGCATCAGTTTGCTGTGTATGAGACTGTGCAGCCTCCAATTGAGCATCTTTGGGATGTGTTGGTCAAATTTGTGATTGGCTGAGATCATCACTTCTGATGATGTCAGCCAAGGAGGTAAATCGGGGGCAGAGCCAGTACCAACAGATTGGGATTAAGGTAAGATTTTACTATATTTAGGGGGGTCAAGGAGGGCCAGCAGGGCTAGATAGCATTTTTAATACTACAGGGTAAGGAATACATGCTTGTGTTCCTGATTCTATAGTGTTACTTTAAATGTAAAATTCACTTTGAATGCACTTAAAATTCTCACTTTAGTAAAGAGCCATGTACTGTACCGTGTAGCCTTTTTCATTATTAAACCTTCATTACCAGAGCTTGAGCATTTGTGCTCTGAGTTTTGGACTAATGATATAAGAAAAGTATATTTTAAGTGCAGCACTACTATTTATAGATAGGGATGGGTAGTAACGGTGCGCCAAGCTTTCATTTCTAGGTTAAGGAGATGAACAGCTATATTACTAGTTAATGACAGGGACTTTAATTTGTGAAATTATATACTTAAGATATGGTAATAATCATCATTCATGGTCCTCTTAAATAAGTGTGTGATTGCATATCGGAGCTTAATGTTAGCAATTCCTCCAAAAGACAAAAGAATAACCATTCTCGGCTTGCATTGTAAATGATGATGTATGTATAGCCTCTGGTGATATCAGAGCAGGTAGCATCTGCTACATTACTAACATGAGCAGAATCAGTCAGTATCAGAATAGACTAATCACCGCTTCAGTATTACAGCAGAAAAATCATCTAGCTAAATCGTGGTTGTTCAGGGGCAGATGGTCATAGCTCATAGTGTAGAAAATCATGGATTTTTTTTGATTTTTTTAAATTTCAGTTAATACATGTTTCAAGCACTTTTGTTATACTGTAATTATATTTGAAATAAGACCTTTCTGACAGATGAGTTGTAGAGACCTTTGTGAAATAAAGGCATTTGCCTAACTTTTGATGTGATGAAGCACTTAGTTATCAGAGAAGCTCTATTTTTCCTCTCCCAAGCATGTTGGTGCCAACTTGGCAACAAGAAGAATCAGTAGTTGTAGTAAATTCTTCCCTTGCTCTGAGCCAAGGGGGAGTACAAATGCTTTAGGCAGCTCTTTCTCCTTTATTTAGGCCCCTTAAAGGTGAGCATGACTGGTTATGGGTATTATTCTCCCCAAGCCAAAATGAAACATTGGCTGCAGAGTCACCTCTGGACACTATAGTAACTTCCAGGTGGAATGCTTGGTTATATATTTATTACTATGCCCTTTTGCTTCTGGTCCAACAAATTTCATAAAGGCACTAATCCCCATCTATAATTGGCGCTAAAATCACATGCACTGTGGAACAAATCACACTTTATTCTACCAATATAGAATCAAGTAAAAAAAAAAAGGAAAAATTGTGTTCAGCGCAAAAATTATAATAGTGATCCCAGAACTCAGTTTACAAAGTGTACACAATTGTGAGTGAACCAAAATATATATACAGTTGCAAGAAAAAGTATGTGAACCCTTTGGAATGATATGGATTTCTACACAAATTGGTCATAAAATGTAATCTGATCATCATCTAAGTCACAACAATAGACAATCACAGTCTGCTTAAACTAATAACACACAAAGAATGAAATGTTGCCATGTTTTTCTTGTGTGTTATTAGTTTAAGCAGACTGTGATTGTCTATTGTTGTGACTTAGATGATGATCAGATCACATCTTATGACCAATTTGTGCAGAAATCCATATCATTCCAAAGGGTTCACATACTTTTTCTTGCAACTGTATATACCTAATGAGAACATAACATGTGGTTCATCCCTGCAAGGTAAGTAGAAAATACACAACCAGTTTTTAGAAAGAAAAAAAAATAGGTAGTTAACTCGCATTTTAATGAGCCTGTTACAAAACTGGCTCAAGTAATACAGCTTTGTGTGTAAAGTAGATCCCATTCAGGAATATCAGATCCTCACAGTGAAGATAGATGGGGGCACAAGCTCTTAACTTTTAAAACAAAAATATTTATTGCACAAAAGATTAAAAGCTTACATAAAAAGTGCCTCGTATTCACAGTTCCATCAGTCCAGATAAAGCGCAACGTGTTTCAATGCTTAAATCAACATCTTCCTCGGGTGAGGAAGGAACTAATGCCCATCTGCAAAACAGTGCCCACTTTGATACTGTAAATGGGAGCCCAAAAGGCATCTGTTACTTCCTATATGGTCCTGTGTGCATTCCCTTATATGATACAATTTACATCCGATGCAGCTCATATACGCAGCTTCTTGTACCACAACATCAGATTTAAATACGGCACACATACATGATATCCATATGACAAACAACAATCACATTACACCCATATTACACAGAGTAGTTGAGCAATTGTACGTTTGTAATAGCATTGCTATTACATACAACACATTCATACATATCATTATCACATACAGCAAATTTACACAACATCCATATGACATACATGTGGCATTCACATAGCACAAGTAAAAAAAATAATATACACATAACATTTATAACACCCATGGCAACCACATACCACCCAGAGGTGCAGAGAGAAGGATGTGATAAGGCAGGGGTGATGAAGATGTGTGGTGGGGGGAGAAAGAACATGGCATTTGGAGACATTATGAGATATGAGGACATAAGTTTGGCAGTGAAGAATATGAGGAGGTATTTATAAATAAAGAGATTGTGGCATGTGGCTCCAAAACAGAAGAACACATTAAGTAATCCCTAAATGTGAGCATATTGAATATTTGTCACCGCCACTATGAATCCCTCAGTAAGATGCATAATACAAAAATAATGGCTATTATTGTACTATTAACTGCACTTGATTTACTTTTGTTAAGGAAATTTGAAAGACTATATGTTTCTACAGATGAATGTATGTAATGATTGTATCCGTTATTATTGCCAGACATTTTGTAATTTGACATTAAAATCCTATGCAATTCCCTACATTATCTGTGATAATTAGTTTGTATATAAATATCACATTTTGCCACTATTTCACTGTATTTTTCCTCCTGTGCCCAGCCCATCACAAGCTGCTGCAAGCTGACATACACAAATGTAATAATGTGATGGAGACATCTAATATTGCAGTAGCGAGTAACCATTGGATACAGCATGCTAGCCTGTTATTAAAGAATGTATCTTTTCTTAGTTATTGGACCGTATTTCCCATAAGACATACTAGGTAGTTGCATTTTTTTTAAGAGGAATCAGTATAAAACATGAAAAATATTACAAAACCTTACCAGTTTGGAAAAGACCTTGTCAACCCAGCAAAATGTATTATCTGTCTGACATACTTTGTATTTACTCTCTAGCCAATGTACACCTTCATACCTATTATAATTGTATATGTGTCAACGCTCCCTATTTCCAAAACTCCCACACTCCAGGAACAATAATCTGCTTTATTGGTGAAACAAATAAAAAATTTAAAAACAAAGTAAAATCGGTAGAATTTTTGTGAGCTGAATAGAATGAAAAATAGGACACTTAATCACAATTGACCCTAGACAAAAGTGAATAACGTCCAATAGCCACAATGCGGCCTGCCATTTTTGTTTTCTATTGGGTATCACAGAAAAGCTTCCTAAAAGTGAGGCGCCTGTCAGAAGTGCTTGTCAGCTCAGACTGCATATTTGCCTAGCTGACATACCATCATGTTGAGCATACCACAACATATTAGCAATGACAAGAAATATGTTTCTGGCATGCCCACTCTCCCATACTGCCAACTCTTGGTCCCTTGGTCTCATACTTGTTTTATGTTTCCAGACCTCAGTTGGTCAAAGTTTCCAGAAGCTATAACAAATAAATGGACACCTAAGGGTGGAAGTGAATGGGCACGGAATACATACGCTCTCAACTACATCTATTAGTCTATGAGCTTACCGCATAAATATTAGAATCTTATCAGCTCACATATTGCAGGATTATCTCTACTATACTAATATGGGTCAAAAGACCAAGAAATCTATACCAGAGAGGCCACAACAAGACTTCTCTGGTAAGTACAGAGTGCTGCTAGGCCCATGATGGCCGAACTTGACGAGGAGGGTTCTGACTTGGGCCTCTGGAGATACCGCCAGACTCTCTCAGGCAAACCTGTCAGAGAGAGCACTAGAGTCACAACAACAATGGAACCCAGCTAGTGTCAAGCCTTTCGTTCTTTGGAGGTTGACAACAGACCCAGATGTTGTGATTACCACCTGATGATCCATCTATGTCTGGTGAGCTTCTTAGCTGAACAGAGCAGACATCCTGCATTTATAGTGCACTGTACATAGTCTTTTTTCATCCTTTGTTTTGAAGCCTTTTAGCTATTACTTTATTTTTGAATATAAGGGTCGAGGCTTTTATACATCTACCTCACCTCCATCCCTGTATTAAGTTTTAGGATCAAAAACCCTAATTTCCAGTATGGTCAGAGGTGTGTCTCCCCACTCATGCTAGCTATTTTGTTACATGATCAATAATCATACTATACATTAACTATTATATTGCATATCATAGCTTTCATGTTGCAACCATTGTTTTAGAATTGCTGCCAAGCTAATACTCTAGTAGACTCTACTTTGCGGAGCATTATTACATTTGTGCAGTTCTCTCAGCATATACCGTATGTTTCAATAGAAGCACCAATAATATTACCTTAATTTTTGTTTAGCAAACACTTTGTGATGGACACCTCCGCCGACAGATGCTCCTAGCGCTGCTCAAGGACCATCAGCACCACACTTGACACCATTGGGAACCGCGGACTCCACAAACCGCCGTAGCTTGGTTGGGATCTCGCCGTCCCCTCCAAGAGAGAATAGCTGGGGCTCTCCTCCAAGAGAGTATAGCTGTATAGCTGAAGAGAGCTCTTACAAGAGCTAGCAGTGATATAGCTGGTATAGCTGTTCCCTACAACAAGAGACAAGGCTGCAAGTTGAGGGTAAGAAGATCTGGTTTATTAAGTGCAAGGGGTATTTCTTTTATACAGTTTTCCCCACAAGGTTACCACCCACGTGGACCTTGTTTGGCACCGACAACACAAATCCAACAACCAATCATTTACAGACACACGGTTAAGCACTCCCATTCATTACTGTAAAAGTCCTCACCTCTGCTTGGGAGATAATTGAGTTAATTGCTGTATCAACTCAATTATCTCCAAGCGAAAAATATACTTTTTATACAATTTTTATAACCCCAAAACTATACATGCAATAATAATAAAAGTTAAAAGTTTTCTGAACCAGTATACTTAGGGGACAAACATATCCAAAAATCATGCAAATTGGTCCAGTGGTTCGGGAGATAGCTGGAAGTCCCAGTTTGACCGACCACACACACATTTTCATGCCCAAAACAGTTCCAGAGAATTTGGCTGTGCGGCCGGTCTATTTCCCATGTTAAGTTCGGTTCAAATAGATGAACGGCAACCGTTCGTGCAAACAGTCAATGTTAAAGGGCTGTTTGAATTGTCGAACGGCGTTCAACTCCAGTCAAATGAGTGGAAGTCTGGAGAAGGTAAAATTCAGCATGTTCGTGCCGTCACGTATCCGATTTGAGTTCCATGAACTCAATGGCAAAACACAGCTGAATGCGTTAGACTGAATTAAAATGGCCGCCGCCACGTGTTCGTTTGTTGAATGGCGGCCACTTCGACTACTTCGGCTGTATCCAAAGTGCCAGTTCAAAAGTGCAGCTCCTTTTCCATAGGATTTACAGGGCCAGAAACAGTCTTTTAGCATCCAATCTGTACAAATGGAGTTTTTAAAAGGCAATATACCCTAGGGGCCATAGTCACAAGGCAAAAGGCTGGCCATTAGTCCTCTCCAAGCACAAGTGGTGAAGGGCACTTCATCACACCATTGTTTTATTTAGAATGAACAAAAAAACAAAATGAGTGCCGCTCAAATTAGCCAAAAATGAAGCATTGTGCAGTATTCTAGACATTTACCGTTAATGTCTGTTGAAGCATCTCATTGAAGTGGTTACAGTTTATGGATTCATTTAGTTCCATCCATTCAGCATTAAACCGTCTTTTTATGTTTTAGTGTCCAATCGTCTCTGTGCTAATGAGGAAGTATTAACGGGAGCAGCAATGATTGGCTATCATTGGTTGAGAGCATCAGCTGTCCACTTTAAGCCTATCACAGTGCCCATTGCTTTTATGAATTGCTACAAGGAAGTGTGTAAACTCTGCTATAGCCATATCCCAAGTGGTGGCCTGACTGTGGGTCATACCATCAAAAAGTCAACAATGGCCCTTGGAGGTTCAAAACCTACAAGAGACAGTTTGAGCATGGCCAGAAAAATGTAACTCTAGATTTCCTTAGCCTTCAGTTTCTAACAGTAACTGCAAAGATCCATACCTGGTACAATTAATGTGATGCATTGATTAGCCAAAACTTTAAAACCACAGACAGGTAAAGTTAATAGCATTGATAACAATGGCATCTGTCAAGGGGTGGAATATGTTACGTAGCAAGTAAGCAGACAGTTCTTGAATTTCATGTGTTAGAAGCAGGAAAAATAGACAGGTGAAAAAATTTGAACGACTATGACAAGGGCCAAATATTTTGGCTAGATGACTGGGTCAGAGCATCTCCAAACTGGCAAGTATTGTGGGAAGTTCCTGGAATGGAATGGTTATGACCTGCCAAAAGTGGTGCAAAAGAAGTCATTCAAATTACTGAAAAATGTAATCATGCCATGATAGAAATGTGTTAGAACACACAGTGCATCACAGTTTGCTGTGTATGGGGCTGCATAGTCCTCGACCAATTACAGTACCTATGATGAACCCTGTCCACTGCCAAAAGCACCTTCAGTGGGGATGTGGCGGTCAGAACTGGATCATGGAGCAATGAAAAAAGGTTGTATTGTCAGACAAATCAGATTTTCTTTTAGATCAGATGGATGGTCGGGTGCATGTGCTTTGTTTACCTGAGGAAGAGATGGCAGAAGGATGCACTATAGGAAGAAGGCATGTCGGTGGATGCAATGTTATGATCTAGGCAATATTCCGCTGGGAAATCTAAAGTGCTGGCATTCATGGGGATGTTACTTTGACATGTACCACCTACTCAGTGATTGTTGCAGACCACGTACACTCCAGCATGGCAACTGGCAATTGTGTTTCCTGAAGGCAGTGGTCTCTTTCAGCAGGATAATGCACACTGCAACAACTATTCAAGAATGGTTTAATTAACATGACAAAGAGTTCAAGGTGATGCGTTGGCCTCCAAATTCCCCAGATCTCAATCTGATTGAAAATCTGTAGGATGTGCTGGAACAACAAATCCGATTCTTGGAAACCCCACCTAGCAATTTGCAGGTCTTAAAGGATCTGCTGCTAATATCTTCGTGCCAGATACCACAGGACACATTCAGATGTCTTGTGGAGTCCATACCTGGATGCATCAGAGCTGTTTTGGCAGCATGAGGGGGGACCTACATGATACGAGGCAGGTGTTTTTAATGATGTGGCTGATCAGTGTATAGCTTTAAGCTATCCCTTATCATTCGTCCAGACTAACTGAACGCAGCTTTGCATTGGACTGTCATTTTGCTATAGCTTGTGGATTAAATTGCCATATGCTTTCCTAAAATTATGTATCCTCTGCTGACAGTTGGTGATATATAATTGTTAAATATACTGTGACCATAGGGGATGTGTTACATCTGAATCTTCCAAGATGATGTATTAGACATTGCTGATTACTGTCTTGTGTGTATGTAAGGGAATCCTAACGTATCATTATTCAAGGCCTTAAAGTGGCACTGCAAAATGGATTAGACCAATTGTAGATCTATAGGATTATATAGATACTATATTAAAATGTGTGAAAACAAAATATTAAAAACAATAAAACGAAACTCTTTGATTTAAAACAATACCTAGAGGTAACTCAGCCAATCTTGCTGACTTTAATTTCTATAGGTCTTCTGTGATTTTCCGATAAACAGTGTTCTGTGGACCCAGTAAAAAACCCACAATTGACCTACACCTCCCAGATACCAGAAAATCATCATACCAGACATCATACCAGGGGCATACATGGGTATTTTAGAACCTTATCTTCTCTCTTAATCCCCCTTAGTTGCTTTGTATATCTCTCAATCCCACACTTGTGTGTTTCAGTAATTCTCATTTTACCCATTGTATGTCTTAATAACTGCCATTACCCCCTTGTGTGTCTCTATTACCCATACCCCCTGTTTAGAAATCATATACCCCTAACTACCAAATGTGTAGCATTACCAAGCAACACTGTGGCAGAGGCTTTTGTGTTTCTCTGCCTGGTCCTCTGTATGTTTCTCTGCCTGGTGTGTCATGAAGTTATGACTCATGTGCGGAGTGAGTGGCAGGAGTGGCTGCATTTACTTTCAGTCATATCTCCTACCCTTAAATTCACTCTAAACTCAGTTAATGCTCCCTGTAAGACCATGATAAACAACATGTAGGTCTTTGCCATGGTTCTCCTTGGCAAAGCTATAATATGGGCAGTAGAGAGCCAGTGTCCCAGCTAAAACAAAAGTATATCCCAATAACCTCTGTCACTTGAAAAAAAAAATATATATATCTAAGGCATATATATGGCCCCAGACCCACCAAAGGTCATTGCATACATGAAGACTTCAATTTATTCTATTTCTATTCTCTGGAGACCTCCAAGGACAGGGCCAGATGGGGTTGGTTCTAGTGGTACAGAGAATATCAGAAAAAAAATCTGAATAAAATGAGTGATTATGTTATGTATATAAGTGGATATAATTAATGAAAAAATGGGCAACAGTTTTAAAGATATTGCAGAACTAAAAAAATGATGCGGCAGAAAAAAATGCATCTCAGATGTAATATAATAGCACTATACAAGCATATACATAGTCAGTATACACCGCTAGAACTAACCTGTTCGTTAGCAGCAATATACAACAGACAAGATGTAATCGATTGAAACTGGAAAAAAATATTTTTTTTCTTATAGCAGAGGAAAGAGTTATTTACAGTAAGAGCAATTATCTACCAATAAGCATAATTGACAATAGATTTTTTATTTTTTTAAATCAACAGGATAATAACATTTTTTAGAGGTTGAACTTGATAGACTTAAGTCTTTTTCCAACATGGTTCAGTATGTAATTATGTAACAATTACACAATCCACATTAGTGATGATGGCATGAGGGAAAAAGCAGGAAGAAATTGGCATTTAATAAATATTTGCTCGTAGAAGTCTCTGACTCCTTTGTGTGTGAAGAGGGGTGACTTGATCCCATCTGGGATTTTGTTTTGTTTTTATTGATTTTTTTTCTTTTTTTTCTTTTAAAAAGACATTAACAGATGCAGTGCATGTTTTATATTTTGTTTTGTTTTATCAGATTCCTGTAAGATTGTAATGAGAACTTCAAACGGCTGATGAGGTTTCAAAACGTTGTTTTTTGTTAAACCTGATATTCCATTTAACGGGGTATGGACATATATTAATGGCCAGGCTATTTCAATTGCCCTGTAAAATCAGGTAATAAAGGATACTACAGAAAACCCTTAATATTTGATTTAGGAAGTCACAAAGAATTGGTCTGCATATCTCTAGCTAACTTGAGACAATCCCTTACACTGTTGTTTCCCCAGTAATTGTGTGAGAATATGAGCACAGTGTGACTTGGAAATGTCTATAACAGAGAATTAGCTCAATTCACTTTTTATAATACAGTATGATAGGTGCTTTCTATTACATGTTTCATGAGACAAGTCACAGTGCGTATGACCTTTTTCAATATCTAAGTAATTCACTGCGCAATAAGAATACTGTAATCATGTTGAAAGCGTTTCATACAGTCCCAACAGAGAACTTTATATTGAAAGATGAAAATTATTTTCTTCTTTACATTTCTACTAGTGGTGAATATAGCTCATTGTTTGAATATCAATGTTTGGATTAGGAGTAGGCAAGAACAGCTGAGCATGTTTTGAATAATAGTCTATCATTCGTTGAAATACATGAGAACTTTAATTGGCCCATCTCCATTCAGTTTCTTCTTCATTCATATTTAGTTTAAGGTGTTCTGAGGGTTAAAAAAACCAAAAACACTTTAATCGATTTTAACATGCTGTATCAGATTTTTTTGCATCTCCTAAAAAAAACAAAGAAAAAAGTTACTTGTGCACTATCCCAAAACTATATATATATTTGTTTCCAATCTCCAATTTATAAAAATGCTCTACTTAAAGGATCACTATAGTGTGTGTATTCCTGACCCTATAGTGTTAAAACCACCATGTAGCCCCCATGGGCCCCTCATGCCTCCATAAATATAGCAAAATCTTACTGTATTCAAGCATGAAGCTGTAACTCTGCCTGCTGTTTGACTCAGAAAAACAAGCAGTCTGCTGACATCATCAGAAGTGGTAGCCTGATCCAATCACAGTGCTTCCCCATAGGATTGGCTGAGACTGACAAGGAGGCCGATCAGGGGCAGAGCCAGCACGATTCAAACACAGCCCTGGCCAATCAGCATTCCCTCATAGAGATGAATTGAATCAATGAATCTCTATGAGGAAAGTTCAGTGTCTGCATGCAGAGGGAGGAGATACTGAATGTTTGGATGCATTTTAGGCAGCCATGACCACGGAAGGATCTCTAACAGCCATCTGAGGAGTGGCCAGTGAATTTATCACTAGGCTGTAATGTAAACACTGCATTTTCTCTGAAAAGACAGTGTTTACAGCAAAAAGCCTGAAGGTAATGATTCTATTCACCAGAACAAATTCAATAAGCTGTAGTTGTTCTGGTGACTATAGTGTCCCTTTAAGTAGTAGACAATGGGCTCTAATATTATTCAAATACTTGCATAAGGACACATGACATGTGTGACATGTCATGATTCCCTTTTATTCCAGAAGTTTGGTCCTTAAGGGGTTAAGAGAGAGAGAGAAACTGAGATACAAAAAAAGTACCCTCTGTAAGTGTACCAGTAATACAAAGTGTTCTATGCAATACCACTCAATGTATTCCTTTTTTTCTAGAGTCCTTTATTAACAAGTAAGTGCTGAGCTTCTCTGCTTGAATGGAGCACTGGAGACCAGAGAATTATGTTTTATTGCAGGTGTTTCTGCCGCGGTTTTGGACTTTAATATTAGATTTTATTTTACTGTAGTAGCATTGAAATTCAGGAATACATCACTGTATGACCTGTAATACAGTTTATGGTACTGCTTCAAGTAACTGACTGCACAAATGAGGCAGATATACGATACATCGGGGGTGGCCAATCAGTAGTGCGTTAGTGATAATATAATAATACAATCACCCAGTAAATAATAGTAATGCCTTCAACAATTACGAAGCTGAATTCAGAAAACTTCCTCCAGCAGTGGTAAGTTATATTGTTCTTTATTGTTATCAGTGCTCATTTTTATTTTTTATTAAGGTGTGGTAGCTGCGTAAGAAATGTTCGGATCATTTTAATGTAAAATTCAGATACTTTTGGGAAAATTCTAATGCATTTACTGCTAGAAAAGGGAGAGGTACTGCCAATCATTTCTTGCGGCTTCTCTTACTTACTATAATCTAACCCAAGGGTGCCCAAATGGTAGATCTGCAGATGTTTTAGGACTACAACTCCCATGATGCTTTGCATGCCTTTTGAATGCCTTAGGAATGACAAAGCATAATGAAAGCTGTAGTTTGAAAACATCTGGGGGTTAATCTTTTGGGCACCCATGATTTCACCTGTCCTCTCTTGTGTATTTTATATATATTTTATAGAGCAATAAAAGTTGTGCTACTTATTTGTGTAGCCGATACACAATGACTTACTAAAGAGAGATTTTGGCACATTTTTAAAAATTCATTATACCTGTATATTTACTGCATTAAAATATACAGAACCATAAAGTAAAAAAATAATAATAATAACAAAAACAAAATTCATACATATTCTTATATTTTAAATTCTTGCATCTGCTGAAAATCCCCAGACTGTCTAACGTCTGGGCTCTCACCTTATCAGTAATCGACTCAGCTCACTTAACTTTCTATAGCACTGCTGATCTTATGCCATACGGAGCACTGTATAGGAGCAGTAATGGTTTCTGGGTGTTGAATCACAAGTGACAGAAAATAATTTATCACATAACATATAACAGTGTTTGTGGGGTAAAAACGCACCAGATTAGGATGAATGAGCTAGAAGCATTGGCTTATGGAGTTGAAGTAATTATTAAAAATAAAGAAGGAAAATTAATAAATAATTTTCACCCATCGTAGATAACTGTGAGCTATCTCACATTGAACCTACGATGTGAGTGTCTGGAGTACAATTCTGATTCATTCTGCGTTTGGTTGTCTGTCCTGGTCAATGTATATTAGAGTATTTTCATGTGTCCCTTTCTATTTGTCTGTCATGGTCTGAATGTGTATCTGTCACTGTATTTCCAGTCAGTCTAATGTTCAGACTACACATTTCTATCGCTCCTCATGACTAGAATACATCAAAGAATGGCCAGTAAAAAAATGTTAAAAAATAAAAATACAGCGAGCTAAAATCTGTATTGCTTGCATGATATTGCCATCTAGTGGTAGTAAACATGAAACATACACGGATGTCTCTTCACAATTTGGTAACACAAGCCCATATGTTACTTTGTGGTCTTATATAGATAATTTAGAAAAAATTAAGTGAAGAGAATTCATCCGTGAAGGCGAAACATCCACAGTTCATATGTTATGTAGCTTATATATAAATGTGAGCATATCCTCAATAGACAGAATACTGCATAAATATACATCTCATTATTATATCATCTCAGTGTTAATCTCACATTTTAGTACATACTACCCTTGCCATGACATTTGCACAAGCACAAAAGCAGGAAGAATTGTAAAACTTTGGTTAGGGCATACTGATTTTATTCCGATTACAAAACGCTAAATAACAGTGCTATTAATAGCCATGTGCTAAATATTTCTAATTCAGTTTTGTATTTTTAAGGAAAATATCCATAAATACCTGCATGTATTTATAGGTTATAGATACATCAAAGTAAATTGGTAAAACACTCCATAAGCAATAAAAGGATATATTGGGATATGTGAAAAGATTAAGCTGCTGTGTGACTATATAATATACAGAACAATATCACTTATTGTTGGAGTCACTGCACACAACACCGAACTCCAGGCATACCACGACAGAAGAGGTTATTGCACATAATATGATGAAGAATGCTAAGAATGTGAGGTGTTTTCTGAACGCTATCGCCATACATTTTTTTCACAAGTGTTGCATTTCGTGTTGAGACCCGCACTGAGTCACAGACAATAGACTAAATGCAGGTCTCCGTACGAAACGCGGCAGTTGGTGGTGGTCCATACACATTGAATTTGGTATTTCTGCTGGAAAGTGTTTTTTTTTTTTTTATATACTGGAATAGATTATTCATTTTCTACTTTGCTAGCATAGAACAGGTTTTTTTTTAAGTACTGTAGACTGCAGAGCAAGTGCTCCTGTGTTTCAGCATTCATCTTTCCATCATGTGCAGCATTACATTTTTCAGCAATTTAAGCTACAGCAGCTTTTCTGGGTGACTGGACCAGACAGGTTAGGCTTCCCTCCCCATGTGCATGAATGAGCCTTTGACGCCCATGACCCTGATGTCGGTTCACCAGTTCTCCTTCCTTCCACCACTTTTGGTAGATACTAACCACTGCATACCAGCAACACTCCACAAAACTTGTCGTTTTGGAGATACTCTGACCCAGTCATCTAACCATCAGTATTTGGCCATTGTCAAAGTCACTCAGACCATTTCACTTTTCTATTAATCCTGCTTCCAACACATGAAATTCAAGAATTTACTGTTCACTTGCTGCATAATATACCCCACCCTTGGACAGGTGACATTGTAACAATATAATTAATGTTATTCACTTTACCTGTCAGTGGTTTTTATGTTGTGGCTGATCAGTGTATGATGTAAGTACCACAATGTTCTACTATTTTCAAAGGGTTAACCTGTGTGATCGGAAGATCATATATCCTTTGAGTTGTCCCTTCTTTAATGTGAGGTTACTGTAGCGTGGCACTTTGGCTATTTTAATTACAAACAATTATGTAGAATGTTAGATAAATAATGGGGAGATTTATCAAAATGCTTGTTGTTTAGGGTGAGGGGTCAACATATGTACCAGTTTATTAAAATGTTTTAAAAGTAAACCAAAAGTATCTCCTTTCTCTTTTTGTTGTCCATGTGTATTCTGCCTTGCTTAATGCCAAGATAAACGTGATGTAAGAGAACTACTTTTCTGATGCAAAATGCAGAAATATTGGAATTTACACAGATATTCTGCACAAAAAACACCACAAATGAAAAGTATGATGGAAATGTCTAAAGTAATAAATAGTGGAAAAGATCACAACAGAAAAAAACACCTAGTAAAGGTGCAATTGATTTCCTGACATTTTGATACAGTTCTCCCAGTATGTTTTGAGGAATGAGTTGATCAGTGCATGTAATATGTAAGTTATGCCATTCAGTAGGGCTGATAGTGCTCTGTGTTTCTTTGGGCTAACCACCTATTCTACAGTGGTTCAGCCAATGCTCAAATGTGCTACATTAATGTGTGAGGAAATCATGCATTCAGCATGAGATGAATGAGGTACACAAGGGGTAATCCAATAACAGGGTCGGGTCACGCCAAGAATCAGAGTCTAAACAATAAAATTCTAAGGAAAGGGGCAAGGCCAGGCCAAGGATCCATAAAGACAATTAAATATAGAATCGGAAACTACACTGAACAAAATTATAAACGCAACACTTTTGTTTTTGCCCCCAATTTTCATGAGATGACCTCAAAGATTAAGACTAAGACTTTTTCTATGTACACAAAAGGCCTGTTTCTTTCAAACAGTGTTCACAAGTCTGTCTAAATCTGTGTTGGTGAGCAGTTCTCCTTTGCCGAGATAATCCATCCACCTAACCTAAAATGTGCAGTTTTACTGTATTGAGAGGGTCTGGGGGGGTCTGAAAACCAGTCATTATTTGGTGTGACCACCATTTTCCTCATGTAGTGCAACACATCTCATTTGCATAGACTTGATCAGGTTGTTGATTGTGGCCTATGGAATGTTGATCCACTCCCCTTCCAACATGTATTCATGTATTCCCAAACACGACCAAGACGACCACTGCCTTGCTAAAGAAGCTGAATGTAAACGTGATGGACTGGCCAAGCATGTCTCCAGACCTAAACCCTTTCGAGCATCTGTGGGGCATCCTCAAACAGAAGGTGGGGGAGCGCAAGGTCTCTAACATCCACCAGCTCCATGATGTCGTCATGGAGGAGTGGAAGAAGACTCCAGTGGCAACCTGTGAAGCTCTGGTAAACTCCATGCCCATGAGGGTTAAAGCAGTGCTGGAAAATAATGGATGGCCACACAAAATATCGACACTTTGGGCCCAATTTGGACATTTCCACGTAGGGGTGTACTCATTTTTGTTGCCAATGGTATAGACATTAATGGCTGTGTGTTGCGATATTTTGAGGGGACAGCAAATTTAAACTGTTATACAGGCTGTACACTTACTACTTTACATTGTAGCAGAGTGTAATTTCTTCAGTGTTGTCACATGAAAAGATATAATAAAATATTTACAAAAATGTGAGGGGGTGTACTCACTTTTGTGAGATACTATATATATATATATATATATATATATATATATATATATATATGAGATTTGGTGTGTAATGGGTGGAGCATGTATGTATGTATGTGTGGGGGTGAAGGTATGTGGGGAAGAAGTGTGTATGTGGGTGAAGAGATGATGTGTGTGAGGGGTGCAGTGTGTGTGTATGCAAAGGTGTACTCTGTGTTGGTGGGAATGTACTGTATGTGGGGAGTTCACGGTCTGTAAGGGTGTACTGTGTTCAGGGGATGTAGAGAGTGGGATAGGGAAGAGCTTTACAATTTTTACTTTAATAACTGTTTACAAAAAAAAAAAAAGAATATTCCCCTTTCACTCATCTGGCACAATCAAAACCGGGGTGGTTGAGAAGGCTGCCTATCCATCGGGTACAGGGGAGGTCATGAGATGAGAGGTATCTCTCTTGGAGCTCAAGCACTTATAGAGACTGACCAATAGAAACCCAGACTTCTTCCATCTTGCTCTTTGCATATATATTAGTGCCAGCAGTGGCGTACACACAACCCATGGGGCTCCAGTGCGAAAACTGATCCGTGGGCCCCCCCCTTACTCTGCGCGGGCCAGGCCTGCAACACATGGTGGTGGGCACCTGGTCGCAGGGGTGCTATGTTTCACTGAGGGTTAATCCAGCCTCTAGTGGCTGTCTCATTCAAAGCCGCTAGAGGAGCTTCCGCGATTCTCACTGTGAAAATCACAATGAGAAGACACTGAACGTCCATAGGAAAGCATTGAGTAATGCTTTCCTATGGGCGGTTTGAATGCGCGCTCTTGCTGAGAGGCGGCTCTTGCTGAGAGGTGGCTCTTGCTGAGAGGCGGATCGGGGCGGAGAGTGTCACATATTCATCCGCTTATAGAAATGTGGTTAATGACATTTACTGTCCATACAGGAAAAGTTGTGCCGAGCAGCAACCTAATCCACAGAAGGGTTAATGCTGAGCAGTAATTGTGCAAATGAAACCTGGTGTTACGTATTCATCCGCTTATAGAAAAGTGGTTAATGACATTTACTGTCCACACAGGAAAAGTTGTGCCGAGCAGCAACCTAATCCACAAAAGGGTTAATGCTGAGCAGCAATTATGCAAATGAAACCTGGTAACTGACTTTGGGGTCAAAGGCCGGTTACAGCCTATCAGAACTAAAGGAGGGGTATTTAGGCCCAGTTCTCAGCCTGCTCAGTGCCCTGTCGTGGTTTCCCTTGTGGTTGTCCGAGAGCGCGTTCCTGTTTATAGTTTTCTACCTGGTTTTTGACTTTGGCTTTGTTTATTGACTTCTCTATATTCTGGTATCCTGACTCCTGGCTTTCCTCATCGCTGTGTCCCTTTCTGTGTTCCCTGACCTCGGCTAGTATTTTTGACTATTCTTTGTACGTTAAATCCGGCCATTCTAAGGACCGGTAATACGTTACTTATTTGTCATCCGTGCTGTACAGTTCTACGTGCTGGATCAAACAGTAATCCTGACAGAGAGATCCCCAGCGCCAAGGGAGTCCGGCGCTGGAGAAAGGTAAGTGCTGAAGACACACACACTCTCACAAACAGATGCATACACACTAGCTAACAGACACACACATTTACTGACAGACACACACTCAGTGACAGACATACATACACACTCACTGACAGACAGACACATACACACTCACTTACAAAACACACACTCACTAACAGACACCAAACAGACTCACTAACAGACACACACAGTAACACACTAACACACACACACACAGTAACACACTAACACACACACTCTAACACACTCTAACACGCACACTCTAATACTAACACACACTCACACTCTAATACTAACACACACACACTAACACACACACTCTAACACTAACACACACACTCTAACACTAAAATACACACACACTCTAACACTATCACACACACACTCTAACACTAACACACACACACTAACACACACACACACTAACACTAACACACACACTAACACTAACACTGCGACCAGGTATGTACCCATTGTGGCCAGCCTCTTCTCCTGGGGGACCCAGGAGCTGGCCACCTCATTGCCCCCCGAGGCTGGCCCTGATGTAACCCGACGGGCAGGCTGGTGGACGAGCGAGGGAGGGAGCACTCTCCCCTGAGTGCTTCCTCTTCAGCTCCCTCACGCACCGCACTGATACCTGAGCCAGAAGATGTCGTCATCTTCCGGCTCCTGTATCAGTACCCGACGCGGGAGAGTGCTCCCTCGCACACGCGTCAGCCTGCCCACCAGGTGACACCACTGGACCCCAGAGAATCCCCTCAGCTCTCCCAGAGGTAGGGAGGCTGGGGGGATTACATTTTTTTTTTAAATGTGTGTGTCTGTTAGTGTGTGTGTTAGTGTTAGTGTGTGTGTGTGTGTTAGTGTTAGAGTGTGTGTGTTAGTGTTAGAGTGTGTGTGTGTTAGTGTTTGTGTGTTAGTGTTAGTGTGTGTGTGTGTTAGAGTGTGTGTGTTAGTATTAGAGTGTGTGTGTGTTAGTATTAGAATGTGTGTGTGTTAGTGTGTTACTGTGTGTGTCTGTTAGTGAGTCTGTTTGGTGTCTGTTAGTGAGTGTGTGTTTTGTAAGTGAGTGTGTATGTGTATGTCTGTCACTGAGTGTGTGTCTGTCAGTAAATGTGTGTGTCTGTTAGCTAGTGTGTATGCGTCTGTTCGTGAGAGTGTGTGTGTGTCTGTTAGCTAGTGTCAGCTCTGAATGCGCATGCGCGGCAAGAGCCGCGCGCGCATTCAAACCACCCATAGGAAAGCATTACTCAATGCGGTGCGCGAGGGAGCTGAAGAGGAAGCACTCAGGGGAGAGTGCTCCCTCGTGCGCCCGCCAGCCTGCCCGCCGGCTGACACCAGGGCCAGCCTCAGGGGGCCCTGAGGTAGCCAGCTCCTGGGCCCGCCAGGAGAAGAGGCTGGCCACAGTGGGTACATACCGGGTCGCAGGGCGGCCGGGCCCCCTGGTGGGCCGGGCCCGGTCGCAGCCGCGACCCCTGCGACCCCGGTATGTACGCCACTGAGTGCCAGGGTATGGTTGCCCATGCTAAAACCCCCTACCTTTGTCAGTGTTAACAGATACCAGGCAGATTTACTAATAGAAAGCAAGCATTGAAGTCTCTAGATGCAACGCAGGCAGCACTTAACATGCATATCTACAAAAATCTAAAAAAAAAAAAATGCTTTATTATGTAACATAGCTTAAAAAAATAAAATTAAGATAAACACATTTTGATAAAGATTTTTAATATGCTAAAAACAAAAACACAGAAGAACCTATTTAATTACCTTCAATTACATTAGTTGTTTTTTTTTAAAAAAATAATCTAGTACTCTGATACACTGTTCCATTGCATTCTGCCATGAAACTGTATATCACGACCTGTTTTGACTTAAAGAAATGTTTCCTCTACCTGCAATACCTGCCTGCTCAAGGAGAGACGAGTTAATTGAGCAGGATGAATGTTCCCTATGAGCTGTCTCTCTTTCCCCTTTGGCAAAGTAAAAGGCGACATTGAATTCAGAGAGGCTGCAGCAGACAGTTCACCCTAGGATAGTGCTAAACACCTCATTAATACACACCAGTGTAAAAAATAAACCATCTCCAGCTGGGTTTGATGGCATTAATTCCTTTTAAAGACTGAGAATGTAACCTATAGATTATTCTTTGCAGGGGATTAGACAGCCTGTCCAAAATACAATGGATTATAGGAATAAGAACCCTGCATGTCTACTTATAATTCCATTTGATGATCTAATTTTCTAATAAATTATGTTGTTTAATAGTTAAATATTCTAATGGTCAAGTCATTGTATATGCTTATGGCTGATAATTTGGGTGTCTTTAATACCTCTGTGATGTATATACAAAAGCATATTCCTTAATACTGTACTTAGGGCTATGGGTACTTGAGGATATGCGTACTACAATTTAACTCCCTTTTCTGTAAAAAATCAGTTACAGCAGTGTTGGCTTACAGCAGGCTAAGCATCATGGGAAATGTGGTTCAAAATAATTTGAGGTGCTGATATTTGCCATCACAGACCACAAAATTACTTTAACACTTGCAAATGTATACGTATCAGCAAAGGTGTGATCCCATAGTCTGACTATAAGATGAATTTTTAGGCTGGTCAGTTACGGACCAATACATATAGACCTTATAAAAAGCATGTTTCCCTGACAATTATTGGAGCTTTCTGGGTAAGAGTTGATCCCATTAGTTCTCTCCACAATCAGCCACTAAGAACATTGATCAATTAATTAGTGATGCCCCTGTCCTATATTGCTTCTGGCAGTAGGGAAGATAATGGAAGTGTATTGAGTGATGCTGTGACAGAGACACTAAACAGACATCTTCAATCCAAGAAAAAATAAATTAAAAGTACTTTCAAATGACAGATATCCTTTCAATAGATGGCATTAAATGTTATATTGTGTTGAATTATAATGCAATAAAGTGCACTGTATGTGACATAGGACCAAGGTATGTATGGTATTTATTAGAATTATTGCTTCTAATATATACAAATGCAGTGTAGGTGATGTGTTAATGTACTGTCTTTATTTTTAAATCTAGTCTGTTAGTTTTTCCTCTTGTAGAATAGTATTGCTTATCTACTGGGCATGTCACCGGATGCCACCACGAAGGTCCTCTGTGTCCTCAAGTATGTCTAGGTTCTATATCCCATTGAATTAAAAAGCATCCACAGACTGTGTTTCAGAACAGGCTAGTATTCACATACTGATCTTCACATGAACAAGCAGTGACAATACTACTGCTTTAGAAATGTTAGGTTAATTTCCAATCTTGGCCTTGTTTAATATATTTTGGACAAGCTGTTCAAATTATCACAATTTGTAAAAAAGAAAAAAAAAAGAAAATGATTTATCTACAATATTTTCACTGTTACTCTGCCCCCTGAAGGACCGTGGTGATGCCCTGTCTTCTAGATATTAATACTCTTTGGGCACCAAAGGGCACTGGGTATGTCTAGTTTCCTGAGCCCTTATAATAACCATAGGTCCAGGATATACCCAGTGCCTTGGGCCCTTATAATGTTCTCTTTAATATTTTTATTAGTGATATTGCAGAAGGTCTTGATGGTAAGGTATGTCTTTTTGCTGATACTACTAAGATATGTAACAGGGTTGATGTTCCAGGAGGGATAAGCCAAATGGCAAATGATTTAGGTAAACTAGAAAAATGGTCAGAGTTGTGGCAACTGACATTTAATGTGGATAAGTGCAAGATAATGCATCTTGGACATAAAAACCCAAGGGCAGAGTACAGAATATATGATAGAGTCCTAACCTCAACATCTGAGAAAAGGGATTTAGGAGTGATTATTTCTGATGACTTAAAGGTAGGCAGACAATGTAATAGAGCAGCAGGAAATGCTAGCAGAATGCTTGGTTGTATAGGGAGAGGTATTAGCAGTAGAAAGAGGTAAGTGCTCATGCCATTGTACAGAACACTGGTGAGACCTCACTTGGAGTATTGTACACAGTACTGGAGACCGTATCTTCAGAAGGATATTGATACTTTAGAGAGAGTTCAGAGAAGGGCTACTAAACTGGTTCATGGATTGCGGGATAAAACTTACCAGGAAAGGTTAAAGGATCTTAACATGTATAGCTTGGAGGAAAGACGAGACAGGGGGGATATGATAGAAACATTTAAATATATAAAGGGAATCAACACAGTAAAGGAGGAGACTATATTTAAAAGAAGAAAAACTACCACAACAAGAGGACATAGTCTTAAATTAGAGGGACAAAGGTTTAAAAATAATATCAGGAAGTATTACTTTACTGAGAGGGTAGTGGATGCATGGAATAGCCTTCCAGCTGAAGTGGTAGAGGTTAACACAGTAAAGGAGTTTAAGCATGCGTGGGATAGGCATAAGGCTATCCTAACTATAAGATAAGGCTAGGGACTAATGAAAGTATTTAGAAAATTGGGCAGACTAGATGGGCCGAATGGTTCTTATCTGCCATCACATTCTATGTTTCTATGTTTCCTGGATCGCACCAGAAGATAATGAACTCACCATTAATGCAAGGATCAAGAACAGTGAGGGGTGGTGAAGGCTCTGAATTATTTATGCTCATTGCAACCCCCATCCATTGTGATATGCTCCCAATTATAAATCTATTGGTTGTTTTCTAAACTGGAATTTGTAGAAACTTGACAAGGAAGTTGCAAAACATTAGGCTAAAATAGCTGGCTTGAAAAAGTAAAAATCCCAATATCTATTCTTGCTTAAATGCTGCAATTCTCTTGCGAGTATTAGTCAGAACGATTCCTAGTTTAGTAAAAAGAAAATTTCACAGTAGCAATGAAACAGATGGCAGATTACATGGGAGATACCATCAAGGAAATACAGTCTTCATTTAAATTACAGTTTTTGTTTACTCTATAGTACATACAGTAATAATAGCACAGACACGCATCATAAACAGGTAATGCTTCCCTTTAACAGTTTTTAACATGACAGAAACTGTTAATAGAGTTATGTTAACCCCTTCATGACAGATAGCATGCTCTACCTGTCATGATATCTTTTAATTTAATATTAAATGAAAATCACTGGCACCTGAAGCTGAGCTGTATACTGAATTGCCTCATGAGGACCTAATCATACAAAAACAAAAAGAGGTTTATCCTCTTAATAATTATTTTTCTATCAGGTTGTGACATATAGCTGTGAGGAGTTACAGTAAGTCAGAACACGACACACTTCATATCACACCATTTCTTTTTTAAGAGTGGCTATTTGCTTTATTTTACTAAACTTTTATAGATACTTAATTTACTTTGTTTTAATCAACTGATTTTTCCATGTGTGGATTATTTGTAGCTTTATTTTTGCCATTTGTATTTGCCTATCGCCTTGTCCTGAAGGTGGTAAATCAGTCAGCTTGGAACTCATTGACACAAATTATTTAGATTAAAGGCAGTTTAAATCTTGCCATTAGTCTTTATAGTAAACGCAAACATTAATCATAAAGCATACCTCCCAACATTTCATATGCACATAGAGGAACCCTTTAATTTTGTGGGAGAGTGGGCAGGGGTGGGGCTGTTTGGAGAAATTATAAGTGACTTATTAATAAACAATGTATGGAATTAAAATAATATCTAGAAAAAGAACAAATGTATCTTATTTGCACAGTTATTGTAATTTAAATGCACATTACTGTGAGGTTTATTGCTGTGGAGTTCTGGTATACACCAACAATATGACGGACTTTAGGGTAGAAAATAAGACGGACTAAAAAGACGGACATTAGGGTAGAAAATAAGGACTATAATAGGGACTTTCCCTCCTGAAAAGGGACACTTGGTATGACACATAGATACACTGGGTCTACATTGGTGTAACATCTGAATTCCATAAAAAGAAACTGCCTTTTCCTTAATTTTCGCCAAATCAAAAACCTGCATTAACTATTGGTTGTGCTATTTCTCTACACATTATTTTATGTTAATTCCATGGTTTGCTGGGCACAGCAGTGAAAGCATGAAAATAAGTTAACCAACACCATGCAGTACACATGGCACATGTACATGTATAGCACTGTGGAAGAATGCACAAAGCATGCATATGGACTTTCTCCATTGGTGTCCATCTCTAATGAGCACCCTCAAGGCATGAGACAGCAACGTCATCAAGAACATGGAAGTGCAGCAGAGGTATGTATTGTTATATGTTTGGAACTGTTGTAAAGCCAAGGGTGGCCAAATGTCAGTATGGTAGACCTACAAATACTATGATGCTTTGACAGCTTTATGTTGGTAAAGCAATGGGGGCTTTAGTTCCACAATATTTGGCTTCCCTGGTTTAAAGGGACACTCTAGTCACCAGAACCCTTACAGCTGAATATAGTTTCCATCTGAAGTATTAGAGGCTTAAAGCAGCACCAGCAGACTCCAGGTAAGAAGTCAAACTGTTCTAAAACAGTTCTAGTGGTTATGGAGTATTCCTCTAACCAGTCAGTTTAGGAGCATGCTCTTCAAGAGTACTATGTATCACCATCCCTAAATTGGCTTTATTCTCATGTAATTCTCTATGCCACTTGCCTGAAACTAACTACAGTGTAAAAACAACTAATCCCTCATGCCCACAGAGCAATGAAAATAAACAACGAATAATTCAAGGAGAGTGGAAGTAATTTCATTGAGGGAAATTCTGCATACCCTGACTGAATAATGTACCCTTCTTCCACACTCATACAGTAAATTGTTACCACATATAATCTTCCTAACCTGTAACGTTACTGTCTCACATAGACACATAACCTCACAGAAACCGATTGTAAGAGAACAATCTGCTTAGAGAGACGGATGGAATATGCTGGTGCTCAGTAACCCCCCACCATCCCTTTACCTTTCCTTGTATCCCCTTGACAAGAAGCCCCCTCAAACCTTTAACTTTATTTTTGTTTCTTGTAACCGTACATATTAATGTTCAGTAGGCATGTGCATATGGAACATTTTCGGTTTGGTTTGGCCTTCCGAAATTCGGGACTTCCGCAATTCGGCACTTTGACACTTCGGAACTTCGGCAACTTCAGCACTTCAGCACTTCGGAACTTCGGCACTTCGGAAATTCAGTAATTTCGGGACTTCAACAATTCGGCAATTCTGCAATTCATCTATTCGGACATTCGGAAGTACCCGAATGTCCGAATTGCCCGAAATTAGTCCAAATTCACATTCGGGCCGAAACTAATTGCACATGTCTAATGTTCAGTTGGAGGACAGTGGATATCTAGCAGTTGTCTAAAGTGACATTTACCCATTTAAATACTGTATACATGCTTATAAAATATATGAATATATTCTAAAGTTTTGTGATATGTATACAAGCATGTTGTCCTGCGTGGCATACATTATTCATGTAACCATATTCTGATGATATATGATGTAGCATGTGTTGATATTCGTGTATCACAGTCTGACAATAACAATAAAAAATACATTTTACACAAAAAAATTAAAATATTCAATTTGTACCTCCGAGTCCCAATGTGCATCATCTCGGCCATTTCACATCAATTCTAAAGTTTTAAATCAATATTCTATTTAGGTCAAATATCTAACTAAAATTTAGTTAAGTTCTCTTTATTAGAACTTGGAGGCTTCTATAGCAAACCACATGGTGAGTAAGTAAGCCACAGGGTCACAATGAGTCATAGTACTGGGCTCACTGTATGATTCATGGACTAGCTTTAAAAATAAGATCCTCAGTTTGTCTTATCCTCTAGAGAGCTTTGCAGTTTTGCTAAACGCTTTGGTGCACACGGAAGGTTTGCACTGATTGTTACAAAAATAAAGTCTTACATTTAACTTTCATTCAGCACATCCTTAATTAGAAGGGGATATTCTATGTTCAGGCGTTTACGTCTAATTGGCAAGCATGCTATAGACTATTTTCAATCTGTGAGTGTTGAAGAGTGTTTTTTTTTTTATTACACACTAAAGAGTCATTGGTAAGCTGTTTGCTTTTTCAATATAAAAATTATATTGTTTAGATGTCTACGCTAAGTTAGCACTACATACATGAAGTGACATATTTTTACACTAATTTATAGGTTACATCAGAGTTGATAACCAAATACCTTTAATTAATTTAAAGAAAGATAAATAATTATCATATACCATGCAATCTGAAATAGTATTTTTTTCACTAACAAAACATTGATGCATAGTGCTTACATTGCTGATAAGTTTATGTTGAGTGAGACATTCATTATATAAGTCAACAGATGTATAATAACCCATGTCTGTCATTGTCAGGGTTTGGTCGGGAAGGGGTGCTAGCACAGTATTTCGGTAATTAAATTTATGTTGGAGTCCAGTAGGCAGGGAATAAGGGAAACAAATACAATCATTAACCCCTTAAGGACGGAGGAACTTGTAGACATCCTGATCAAAACAAAATGAAAACAAACCCTAGAATTTCACTATGTCTGTTCATCCATAATTCACCTTTCATAATAAGTGCACCCACACTTATTACATAGCATTTTGTTCAGGAGAAATAGTGCTGTAATTTTACATTAAATATCTATATATGAAACAGAATTTTATAGGAATAAAAACTAAAAATGTGTGACAAATGAAGAGATTTAGTTATTTTCTTAATTCTGCGTGGCATTTTAACTGTGAATATCATAATAAGGTTGGCTTTTACTGCAATGAAATACACATATTTCAATTCTCATGTACTTTCTGCCTGGATTGTCAGGCAGGTCCCTCAAATTGTAATTAGTTAAATCAGATAATACATACATAAATATGAATAACATTTTAATATCTATATATTTGTGGTTGGGGCAAAATTCATAATGAGTGCATATTAGAAGTATATATGTAAGGTCCCTATATGAGACCTATAGTAATATGAAAAAGTCGGTTGTGGTGTGCCAAAACTGACGATATGATGGGCCTGTGATAATACAGGGCCCACCCTAGATAAAGATGTGAGAAAGGGGCAATATGGGAGGGGCAAATTGCCAGACTGAAAATGATAATGGGGAGCGGTCTGGCGTTCTTTAAGAAGGGAAACCAAGCCCCTCCAACAACTACAGGCCCAGCCTTACATTTGTGGTCAGGGCAAAAGCCGTAATGAGAGCATATTAGAAGTAGATATGTAAGGTCCCTATATGAGACCTATAGTAATATGAAAAAGTCAATTGTGGTGTGTAGGAACCGACGATGCAATGGGCCTGTAATAAAAGAGGGCAAAAAGAGTATACCATACAGGCTTATACAGCCTACAAATCAAGCATCTTACAATATATTACATATACATGTTATGGAAGACTTGGAGTATTTTTAGAACGTTATGTATATATCTGGAGTAAGCTGAGGCCTCCATAGTCTCAACGTCCCATTAATATGTACTGAATGTTCCTGGTTGTATGGTTGTCAGCAATGATGTGGAAGGAGTGACGTGCTTAATTAGCTAAATTAAGACCTTATCTGACCATGCAGTAAAATGCTGAGATAAAGTCTGAAAATACTTGTCATTAGAGTATTGTCGTGTAAGGTTAGTAGGAGCAGATCAGGGGAACCTTGAACAGAGCTTAGGTCGTTATCCAGCATTATTACTGACAGAATTGTGAAATGCCGTTTAGTAGTGCTAAAATATTTAAGTAAAAGGTGGCATAGTAAGTGAAATCGACCGTTGACCTCAAGAAGCTTGAGCACAACATAAAATGTAGCCATAACCAGATTAAACTGTAGACCCTCAGCGGAAAGTCTGTAATGGAGAACAAGATAAGTGAAGGATATGGTCCTATGTCGATAATGTAGTAATTAGCAGCTGACCAAGTCAGTATTCTCACGAAGATCTGCTCGAGGCACATGCAGATAAGTGAGAAATGCCATAGGTGATCCAAACAATTAAACAACCCTAGAATTATGGCATTGGAACCAAAGATAACATAACTGCATATACCAACATATCAGTGTGTACAATAGTTCGAAATAATGAGCCGCCAGATCATGAGTGAATACATGCGAGCACATGTATATACATATATTTGCGTACACACACCCCTAACCACTATCTACCTACATAAATATTTATATATGAAGATATGTATGATGTATATTGTGGTTATCTATGTTTTGCAAGCACAGCATCAAACTGATCCGGTCAGTATCGACACCTGTTATAAAGGGGAGCTAAGGTGAATGGCAGTATAGAAAACGATAAGTCTTAGTAAGGGCCGAATACCGTAAGCTAAAGGAGGCATGTTGTAATGCTATGTTTGAATGAACATAGCCGTTTCTATGGACGAGGAGGGAAGTGGTTTAACCTAAATATTATCATAATAAGATATATCCTATTTATCTGCGTGGAATGCATGTAATCTGAATCCTAATTTTTTTTCGTGATGTAGACAGATAGTCAATATCCCGTTGGATATCTTGAACGTACAGAAACATGCACTGAATATTGAGTCATGTAACGTATGCTCGAATGCATATGGAGGACCCTGCGAGGGTCAGCATAAGGAGACAGCCCTTTGTAAAAGTCAGAGTTTGAATGTATGTACAATTTGTAAAGGAGAACGGAGTGAGGTCTGAATTGATATGAACGTGAATGATATGTAATGTTGAATATCTGTAATCCAATTACATAGGGCCACCCAAATATATATTCCTACTTTATCTAACCAGCTAACGGACTTTACCTGACAGGTATTTGCAAATATGGACCTATACCTGCTACTGATAACCAAAACTACTTTGTGTACCTAATATAGTTCATCACGTGATGTCCTAATCCAGTATAATTGGACAGAAGGAACTTACCAATACCTAATAGTACCGGCCATGTAACTTAGACACATTTAATTCTACAGGCTCCACATAGTTATGTCCAATGTAATTAAATCTGCTCAATATAATTATACAACAGATAGGATTACAATACTAGACACAGTTCTAATACTAAGCCATTGTTTCCCTACTAAAAGCCTGGTTAGTGGTACCTATATATGTGATAAATACGTATGTATGTGGTTTGATAATTGGTTTATTTAGCTGTGCTGGTACCTTATGTGATATTCAAAAGTCCTGCTGTGATGTGAGGTATAGTCCAAGATCTAATAGAAGTAGGTCTAGCCATGTCCCTTGTGTGACGTATCAAACCTAGTAGGAGTGCAGGGCAGGGACAGGACCCTCCACCTTCTGGTCGCAGAGATGTGTTAAACAGCATGAAGTAGTTGTACCCTTTTCAACATACTGGTATACTAGCTATTGACAAGTGGCGAAACCATTAAACAAGTTGGTGACGGGTGAGGCCCTACTAGATGCCAAGCGGCTTGAGAGGCTCTATGTTTTCGCACAAGGGAATTACGCGACCACCGAACTTGTGGCAGGGTGTCAGCCTCTCTGTGACTTTTAAAGCATAAGATAGAATGGGCGTGACAGGTGAGGCCCTCTCTATGCCACAATGCGAGGCAACTAACTATGAGTTGGGCTGATGGATGTAATACCTCTGAGTATGAGGATGGATGTTGGCCTTGCAGGACCACTAACGTAAGGCATAGAGGCCTGAGAAAGTATAAGCTATTGGGCTTCTGGTGCCCTGCCAGCCAGTAATGAAACTAATTAAGGAAGGTGGGGTAAGGTTTTGAATGAGTATGTGTAATTTGACGTTTCTGAGAACGAGTAGTAAGATATGCGGTATGACACAGAAGGTGGATTGGCGCAGACCTACAGGGTTAACAAGATATAGCAGGAATTGTGGTATGTTATGTAAAAGTAGATATCCTGTTCTGCCTAACAGGACATGTAGCGATGTAACATTCAGCCATAAGTAGGAGGTTGTGCAGTAAATTGTAGATACCTAGCACCTAAAGATACGATGAAGGTGACGTACTTGAGCGAGCTGTAAGGCCAGAAAATAAAAATTAAGGACTAGACAAATTAATGAGGGCCATATGTGGGCCGGAATAACTGTAACCACTAACCAAACAGACAGTGAATTGTGAATAGTAGCAGTGATGGAGCTTCAATGCAGAGTGCTCTGTGGATCTGAAACAAATATAATATATGTTTTACCACATCTGATTGCTATAATATGAATATAATATATACACTTATAACCCACCTAATTGCTTCTGGAGAGCAAAACTTTAGAGTTGTGCCCGAAAGATCAATGGCGTTAATGTAACTTAAGTTAGAAGGTAGATAACATCCCTATGGTTTGAATAATAAGAACTGGCAATTAACCTAAATAACATAATTGAGTCCCCTACAAAGAGAAACATGCGTAACGTCAGAATATACTGATAAGGTGTGAAAAAATAATTAACAAGCAAGCGCTTGTTTGACCTGAATTATTCACTTTCAAATATCAAACTTCAAATATAGCCGTGTGTAGCGGAGATACAATATTCCCCAGGTTATCTCCGCTTAAGATCCCAGTGAGGCTCAGGAACAAGTAAATTATAAATCCACAGGCAAAGTTTCCAACAGGCAAAATAATCCAATAGTATCCCCACAGCAATCCCAATGACTGGACGACACACAGCATCAGGAGCAGAACTGTAAGCTTTATTCCACAGTGGCCTTTTAAAGCATGCTCCCATGCAAGGGAGGGATTACATTCATTAATACATTAGCCAATCCTGTCCTGGTAACCTCCCACACATCTCCTCCCCTCAGCTGGCATCATAATCCCCTTATCCAGTACAGCAATTCCCCCCGTTTCTGGATGTACCCCTAAACCTAGGGGTACCACTTTAAATTCTGCATCTCCTGGTAGCCCTGATCTGGGTGAACAACATATCCAAAAATCACCCAGATCAGACCAGGGGTTCGGGAATTTCATGGAGGGAATAAAATGACCGACCGCGCTGGATGAACTAGCCGAATTGGGCTCCATGCGATTTGGCCCTGCGGTCGGTCCTGGAAAAGGCGAATGAAGTACCTGAAAGCCTCCAGCTATAGAGGCTTGGGAGGGTTCGCCTGAATCCCCTCGTTCGGTTGATTATGCCTACCGAACGAGGGGCCGTTCGGTAGTTTGGAACCGAACGGACCGGGCTGATGGAGGTCTCAGCGGTGTTCGCCTAGTCGAGTGTCCGTTTTGAGTTCCAGACACTTGACGGCAAAACACCGCTGTTCGGGAGTTTAAGATGGCCGCTGCCACGTGTTCGTTTCTCGAATGGCGGCCACCCCCGAGAACAAAGGATTGCTACCCAGCTTGTCAATTACCCGTTTGCAACAATGTTGCAACAGGTAATTGAAGACACACTTTACACAGGGGAGGTCTGACTGTTCGGTAGTTTCATTCGAATAAAGTAAGGGAATGAAACTACCTAACATTCAGATGAATCCAATACCTTTTACACGTAGAACTTTGCTATTTTACACGAATGCATTCCCTTACTGAATAGACATTTAGCAAATAGACGAATACAGGTTAAACATAATACAAGTCGCAGGGCAGCCCATGGCCATCCGCTACACCGTGCAATATCAAAACTGACCACTATAGGCCAACATTTAAAACATACAGTATTTAACTGAAACAGTGAAGTAAAACAATTTGTATGAAGTCGTGTGAAACCTACTACTAAAATAGGGCATTCAGTTATAAATATACGAACAACCCTTTGGTGGGCTAACTTTCGTATATAACCCAATGTTCTGAGATTAACGAAAACTGTGCGAAATAATAGTTTGCGAAATACAACAACTTGGTGTTTGTACGTTTGAGCCGAACAAGTGCATTCATGCGCATGCTCCCGAAAGTGTGTTCGTGCGCATGCTCCCGAAAGTCTGCTAAACCTAAGTGGGATACGAACAAGCTAGAAATAGCCGAAAGACCATACTATAGCCTAATCATTGGCATAGCCACGAGAAAACAGAAAAACGAACAGATGTATGCAAAATAAGATTAAAGCATAGAGCCGCCCCTGAATGATGCTGAGCGCCCGTGACTGAGGTACGTCAGGTGTCTTGACTCACGTTTTTTATGATTCAGTCAACAAAGTGACTGGAGCAGGTATGGGAGTTCTGTCAAGGTTCTGAAGAGTTGGAAGACAGCGAAATGGACGACCAAGGGCTGCAGGACCAGGTAAGCGTTCCCACGAGTTGAAGGTAAGCAAAATTGTGATTTGCACAGACTTGAAGTCACGGTATGCAAATCGCTAGACTGGAAACAATAATGGGGAGCGGTCTGGCATCCCTTAAGAAGGGAAACTAAGCCCCTCCCACAACTACAGGCCAAGCCTTACATATATATATATATATATATGTAGGACACAAGGTCATGCGTTTAGACTGGAAGAAAGAAGATTTCGTCTAAGGCAAAGGAAAGGTTTTTTTTACTATAAGAACAATAAGGATGTGGAATTCTCAGCCTGAAGAAGTGCTTTTATCAGAGTCCATACAGATGTTTAAACAGCAACTAGATGCATACTTGCAAAAACAGAATATTCAATTATATAATTGTTCAACTGTAGGGTAATAGTTTCTTGATCCAAGGATAAATCTGATTGCCATTCTGGGGTCAAGAGGGAATTTATTTCCTAGTTTGTTGCAAAATGGCAACTGTGAGTTGCTGCACCAGACTAAAGAGATCAGATAACCAGAGATCAGAATCGTGACAGTCACAGACTGAATTTTATTTCTAACAGTTCAACCTGAGACTAAATATCTTTACAATGAGCATGTCCACCACAAAGAGTGTATGTTGTAGACACTAGCCAGAGGTAGTAAGGAATATTGGAAACACTACCTTGTCAGGACTTTAAATATTATTGAGTCATCTCCTCCATATAAAAATTGGTTAAGAAAAGCATGAACTGGAGGGTTCAGGTTTTATCAAACCGATATGGAGTACGAAGGACCAAGTTACAATGAGTAACTTTTGCCTATTCTCTGATATTGGTGACACTTGCAGGATTTTTCACTGAAGTCCGAATGGCTCCATACCAAATGGGGTTAAAACATTCGGTGCTGTACTGGGCCATTCAAATGGCAAGATCTAGACATTGTTCACAATATTTAATAAAAGGATATTAAATAAGCTCAAACAAACTGAGTGAGCTCAACACACATCCAAACAAGATACCATTCAAAGCTCTACAACCACCAAGTGTATTTCGTGCAAAAGAACTGAAATATTAACCCCATCCAGACCATTCCTTTATTGGGGGGGTCGTCTCTAGTCATATCAGAAACATAAAATATAACATTTTGGTTTTTTTTAGAATCTCATATTCTGCCTCACACCTTGGATATGGATTAAATTGGCTAAAATTCAGTTTAGTATTGAATAACAGTGTTATAGTAAAGTGCATCTAACTATTTCATCCTCTCATTGGTAGTTTAATTTTTATCCTCTATTCTGTAGTTTATCTTTTCCCAAATGATCCAAACAAATTAACTGATGGACAGTTTAGTGATTCCAGTCGCAAAATGAATGTATGCAACCAGTCCTAATCTGTTCAAATATTCATCCATTTGAGTTATTGAACATTCCATAGTCTTTGGGAACACAATGACTCCATCAACATAAAACATGTCTACGTCAAGGAGTCCTTAATAGGTGCATATTAATAATATGTATCAGTCCCCTGATTAACATCTTTAACGTTTATTTTTATAAATGCTAGATGCTAGTTATATTAAACATACATTTTACCATAAACAGGAATATAGTAAAACCTATATTACTAAATAACAAGAGAGATTACATTCTATTTGCAACAATGTTTCTTGAGAATGTTACATTTAGTTTATGACAGTTTTTGGTAGTCATTCTGCATCAAGAGGAGCAGATACAAGAATGCCTGTTGTGAATGCTTCTGAATAGAATATACAGAACAATTATGGCAAATTAAAATATTTAGAATTACTTTAAGGGACACTTAAGCACCCAGACCACTTCAGCTCATTGAAGTGGTCTGGGTGCAGATTCCCCTGTCAGTTTAACCCTGCAATTGTAGTTATTGCAGTTACCGATAAACTGCAATAATTACCATGCAGGGTTAACTCCATTTCTAGTGGCTATCTACAAGACTAGAAGCCCTTCCAGGTGTTAGGCGACACTCTGCATGAGGTCATACAGCATCAGCTAAAACCCCATAGGAAAGCAACGATTCAATACTTTCTTATGAGGTAGACCTAATGCGATTGCCATGCATGTGCGTTGGGTCCTTAATGTCGGCTTACGTAAGAGGAGGAGCAGCGGAGGAATCAGTGCTTGAATCAGTTAAGGGAATTAATGGTTTTTAACTCTTTCTGCAATGCTCGGGAGGGGGGGTCGTGAGCAAGGGGGACACTATAGAGTAGTATAGTGCTAGGAAAACAACTCTTTTTTTATGTAGCTTGAGAGCCTAATAATACTACGTTATCATAGCTTGCAGCACATGACTAGTATAATACATCATTACATGGTTTTGCTATGGCCAAACATTGAGTGGAGTTCTTCACGTAATGCCCAATAGAACTTGTATATACAAAGAACAAGTCAAATTGCAGCAATTCTGCTCTCGTCTACTGACCACCATTCCAACTTAGAAAAGAATGTAGAGATGGGATAATGGACATATCTGTGACTATGGCTTGCTTTTATTAGACTACCAATTCCCTTAATATTAGTGGTGACAAACATTGTAAATAAAATAGTAATACGTTGCAGTTACAACCCATTCTTAAATAGAATTTCAAATACTTTGTTTCACCTACAGATACACTATAAATTCAGTAACTACCATGTCAAAAATTTTATATTGCTTGGCTTGTGTTTTGTTTATGTTGTGTTGTTTTGTTTTGTTTTTGCTCATTTTACATTTTTCAGATTTTGTTTTTGTTTTTTCTATTGTTTTTATTGGTTTCTTAATTGTTTGTTAAAGAGTACAAAAATATCAATGTACCAGACCTTATGGACATTCTTATAACTATGTATTAACATTCACCCTTTTTTTTCTTGTTGCACCGTATTCACCCTACAATGCTTTCCTCCTGAAATATGAAACGATTTCAGGATTTTCAATATATATTGTTTATCTTGTTCAGAGTCTTATGTTTTGTGGATTTCAGCATGCAATATAGTATTAGCTTTGTGCTTTATTTCCCAAGATAAGTTGCATATGCACTCACTCCCTTTTTTATGGGAAAGATTGGTTGCCAGCAATCTGTCAGCATTTGTTGACAGCATGAGAAGAATGAGACGCGATCAGAGGACTGGCAGGGATTGTGAGCAATTATCTTTTAGCGAGTTTTCTGGACACTGCCGTCTACCCCACCAGCTTTTGCTAGGTGTTGATCCTATTTCCCATATAATCCAAAAAAAACAAGATGAGAAACAGCATGCTCATAATCCATGTGGACAGCTGACAACAAAAAGGTGCACATTCTGATTAACACATACATCTCTGTATTGAAGCCAGATTTTTCAGTGTGTCCTCGGAGTAGTTTGAATTTAGATGAAGGTCTTTGGCTAGATCGACGTCGAGAATGTTAGCTTTTTCACATAATCACAAGTGACACATTGGATAGTTCTAATGTTTATTTTGTAATAATATTATAGAACTGTACTCCTTCATAATTATAATAAATTGTCATTTAACTTTTTTACTGAGTTCATCTCTACTTCTAGTCTTTAACTGGCAGACACACTATAATAAGTAAAAATGACTGTCCTTTCTGTAGCTGAAACTGCTATAATTATAGCTGATATCTCAGGTATTAAGTGTTAGATTAAAGGCACACTATGATGAACATAACTAAATTTAAGCACAGCTTAAAAAACTGTGAAATGGGTTTTAGATCAATACAGATTTAATACATTTGTAATTGTGTTTTTCTTTAGGAATTGTTTGTGAATATATAGCTCTTTCACTCCGATGAGGAAAGTCCTTAAAGGGTCACCCTAAGCATCAAACCACCACATATTAATATAGTGGTCTTTGCACCTAGATGAAGTCTCTTTATTCTGGCAATATAAAGCAATGCTATTTTAAACAAGCACCATCAATGCCCATCAAATTGGCACTCCCTCTGTTACAGATATCACTTTTTGAAGTCCTTCACTTTCAGCATCACCACACCCCACATGAAAGTGCCAAACACAGCTAAACTTAATCTTGGAAAAAATGTTAGGATAATGCTTCTTTAGGAAAAAGATGTGATTGCCACAGCGCATGTTATTTATGGCTCCTATTTAATCTCTATGGAGAAGCTCTGGATTTGAATGGAGTAGGAGGCAGATATTCTAGTTATGACCTCACACTAGGTGGGGTGGCTGCCACAAGGAGACTCTCAAGCAATGGATGAAATATGAGTATTTTTATATAACATTAGAGCAGAAGTAGGCAACCTTTGGCACTCCACATCTTGTGGATTAAACCTTCAATAATGCTCTTACAGTCATAATACTGACAAAACATCAGGGTGATGTAATCCACAACATCTGGAGTACCGAAGCTTGCCCCTGCATTAGAGTATTCTAATCTTTAATAGGATTTGGCTATATTATTGTAAGCAATAGAAAGCATAGGTTAAATGGACAACATGTAGTTGATTATACATTGATGATATAAGTTTAAAAATACTCCCTTTTCTTAAATGTTAAATGTCACCTTTGATCCAGTGTCATACATGACATACATAAAGTCTCTCTACACGTGTGCCTAAGGCTCACAATCGGACTCTCACAGTTGGGTCCCCAGACAGGGGTAATTAAAGTTGAAAACTGGAAAGATGTACATTTTTAAGGGATAAGAGATTTTGATAAAGTTAAAGGAACACTAAAGGGTCAGGAACACAAACATGTTTTCCTGACCCTATTGTATTAAAACCACCATCTAGACCCCCTGCATCCCCCTTGCCTCCCTAAGTATAGTAAAATCTTACTTGTATTCCAGTCTGGAGCTGCTGCCTCTGCCTCTGAGCTCTGATGTCATCAGAAGTGGTGGTCTGAGCCAATCACAATGCTTCCCCATAGGATTGGCTGAGACTTTCAAGAAGGCAGATCAGGTGCAGAGCCAACACAATTTTAACACAACCCTGGCCAATCAGCATCTCCTCATAGAGATAAATTGAATCAATGCATCTCTATGAGGAAGGTTCAGTGACTGCATGCAGAGGATGGATACACTGAATGTTGTGATGCACACTAGGCAGAACTGCCCAAGGAAGCACCTCTAGCAGCCATATAAGGAGTGGCCAGTGAAGTTATCACTAGGCTGTAATGTAAACACTGCATTTTCTCTGAAAAGACAGTGTTTACAGAAAAAAGCCTGAAGGGAATGATGCTACTCACCAGAACAAATGCAATAAGTTGTAGTTGTTTTTGTGGCTATTGTGTCCCTTTAAGTAGTAGACAATGGGCTCAAATATTATTCAAATACTTGCATAATTCACCAGTGGCAGGTGATATTAAACCCCATTAACTGATTTGCCCATCAGTGTCTTCATTTTTCCATGCAGTTTATTTTTACATATGAGTGAAATCTGACAATATGAAAAAATAACCATTTAGTATGCTGCACTCTCACATCCACGTATACACAATATGATGAACTATATGTGAAGAGAAAATTTGAATTATTCAGTACACATTGTCTGCAAGGGATTCCACCCATTAAGCTCACAGTGTTACTGCAGCCAGCACAAATACTGAGTAATATAGCTAAAGAACTAACCCAAAGATTTAAATCCAGGATTTACTCTTCTGCTTCCATGACATTTTCAAAGCATTTAGTGCAGTGTTATAGTTGTACAGATGCTGACCATTTCTGAAATACAAACAAGCATTAGCTGAAAAACAGGGAATAAAGTGTTTTGTTAGAAAAAGGATTGCTGAACATGTTTAGGTTTTGTGTTGGAATTATTTCAGAAATCTCTTTTAAGATTTTTCAATTATTTATTACAGGGTTTTTGTAGTACACTTTAAATTTCATATAAATCTTATGTTATTGAACCCTGAAGTATTTATGCATAAAGCAAAAATAAACAAATTGATTCATTATATTTATTCATTTACAAAATAATTAAAATTACAAAATGTGAAATAGGACAGAAGGCACTGAGCTGACTGTTTTAACATCAGATGAAGTAGTAGATTTAATCTTTGTAAGGTCTATGAATTGAGCTTTTATTTTTTCCATATCTATCCATACATGTCTTGTATGTCTAAAATTGTTATATTATATATTATATCATGTATGTTTAAAAAAACTGACCCTTTAATGCAAGACTTCAAATATGTATATATGGAGAAAAAAAGGGGGTACAGCTGAGCATTTTGAAAAAATATGTACAAAAAATATGAACAATACTGTTAAAAGAATCACAGTAATAAAATAAAGTTTTAACATATGGAGGCCATTGAAGAAGTACTTATTTTAGAACAAAACATGTAGGAACATACATACATACATACCTGGATCCCTGACTCCTTCGGTTCCTGATTTGAGCTGCCGATAGAAGGGAAGAGGTCGTCCTAGCCCCCACAGCCATCAGGGGAGGCACCTTTAAGGCGATTCTATATTTCATACTTTGCGAGTGCAATGTTAAAGCGTGTCACTTTATAATGCTGTGGCGATATTCATAAATTTTCAGATTGTTCAACTGTATCCCCTTCTCTCTCTCTCTCTCTCTCTCTCTCTCTCTCTCTCTCTCTCTCTCTATATATATATATATATATATATATATATATATATATATATATATATATATAGTAGCTGGGAAAGCTGTTTATTCATAATATAAGATCCACTATAGATTTGTTCAAATGCCCCTATTCCCCTCTTGCTTTTATTGTATTATAACCAATTTTCAGCACTCTTTCATAAATGTTATATTGTGCTGAACTGCAAATTACATTAATTAATTCAAATTTCCTTTGTTCCCCTATAAGACTATGAGCTTCCAGAGATTTAAGCATACCTTTTTTAACCCAAGAGTCCTATAACCTTCATTTATTCTTTAAACACCTCCCATGATCACCGCTTTTAATTCTGCTGACAGTACAGGTTCTGGTTGGTCCGACATGATGACCAGTAAAATAGTAGTGGGTTCACCACAGAATCAGTATACCAACAGGTATATTAAACTAGTTTTATTTTTATTTATACATTGCACAGGTGTGATACAGTACTCTATTATTAATTAATTTATTTATTTTTAAAAGCACTATATCAGCTAGCAGTATTTATAGATTTGGGTGAATTAACTTTACAGATAACATGCTCAGATTGGCTCTATTAGAAATGTTCAAAACATGGTCTTAATCCACTGTCATTGCTCTATTAGGTTGTTAGATATGATTGGAGACAGAAGTGCCATAAATTATCCAGTTACGTGACAAGCAATTAAACACACAGTGTAAATATGTCACAAAAATAGAAATTACATTGTCTTTTTTTTCTGTTTCAGGAACTAAGTTGCTGTTTCTTGTTACTTGTTGCATAGTCTTCAAATTTAAAGTGGAATGTTGTCCAGAGGCATGTTTATGCTACAATGAACCGAAGATCACAGTCAGCTGTCAGCAACAAAGACTGACAATAATTCCACCTTACATACCAATACAGACTCAAAGGATCTATCTTCACAACAATAAAATTACTTTTATAAGATCTACTAGCTTCAATTCTTGTCAAAATCTCACTATTTTATGGATCCATTCAAACAATATAAGTCATATTGAGTCTGGGGCATTTTATGGATTAAACAAGTTAGAGGAACTAGACATGAGTGACAACTTTAATCTTAAAACCATTTCTCCTCTAACATTTCGAGGTCTTGCCCATCTACATATTTTACACCTTAATCGCTGCGGACTGCTGGAGCTGCCCATTGGGATTTTTCAGGGCCTTTTCTCACTGCAGTACCTGTATCTTCACGACAACAATTTAAATTTCTTGCATGACGATACCTTTCTGGATCTGGGAAACCTAACATTTTTGTTTCTCCACGGCAACAAATTAAACAGTTTATCTGAAAATGTATTTACAGGTCTAATAAACTTAGACAGATTGTTGGTCCATCAGAACAGGCTTTCCATGGTCCATCGGAGAACTTTTCATGATCTCAAAAAAGTAACAACTCTGTATTTGTTTAACAACAACTTGACCATACTTAAGGGAGAAATATTATCACCTCTTGTATCGCTTCAGTATTTACGTTTAAATGGAAACCAATGGATATGTGACTGTAGAGCTAAATCATTGTGGAACTGGTTAAAACAATTTAAGGGATCATCATCAGAGCTGGAGTGCTTCCTTCCACCAGACTTGGCAGGAACTGATCTCAAAAGACTTCAGACCCATAATCTGGATGGATGTGCCAACGTGTCTTTCAATCAAATGAGAACAAGTATATTTACATCTAAAACTGGCTCTGCAAAAGACACAACTGCAGAAATTTCAATAATCCCAGAAGAGTTGACTGATAGCTGTTGCGAGCAAGTGGATAAGTCTATATTTCCTGAAACAAATGTTAAAACAGGTCCCTCGTCACATACCAGTAGAGTATTGCCAAATGTTCCTGTTAAAGACAAAGAAAACATTTCTAAAACTAAAATAATAGGCAGCGTTGACAATAGAAAGAACAGAACATACAAGCAAATTAACGACTCCCCTTTTGGAACTTTTACAAGCAAAATAGACACATCACAAACCAAGTTAAAGCAAAATAATGTCTTCGATTCAGTTGAACCTTCTACATCCCCAAACAAAAAGAAGCATCCTTGCTTGAAAAAGGTAAAGTCAAAATCTCAGTGTCGAATGTATCAACCAGGAACTAATTCTGCACTATTGATCACAGCAAATCTCCTCTTTATCTCATTGTTTCTGATTCTACCTATACACTTTTAAAAGCCTATATTTTCATTTAAGACAATTTCAGAGAAGGATTATGGGTGAGCATCAAGAATCGTTGCAAAGAAAAACAAAAATATGTGCTTCACCAACAAATCAGCTTCACAACAAAGGTGATTGGATATTTTTTTATGGTTGTGTAATACGAGTTTATAGAGTGAAGACATATTACGTTATGCCTCATATAAATAAAAAAAAAGAAATGTTCCTGTAAAAATTTAAACGCTAAACATTAAAATTAATGTTTAGCCTTTGTAATTAAAGTTGTACTTAATGATTCAAAATGTACATTGTAAAAATGCTGTTTGTCTGCTCTGTTTATGAATAGTATAATTAACTGTACTTATTTCTGTCATTAAATGTCTCCTGGTAGCATTTGTTGAAGAATGCTTACCAGTTACTTACATTCTCCATGTATACACATATAGATATGCATTTTATTTTATTTGTGCTCAAATATAAACTAATTTAAAAATAAATGTTTTTTCCAATTATACCTAAAGAAACACTATCGTTGCATCACATATAGGTGAGATTATCTAAAGAAGTTCAAATATGTATTTGAAAGATCTCAACCAGTCTATAATACAATATATTAATCAATGAATGGTGGATTTTATATCAGACAGAAAGCAGACAGTAGTTTATTCTCATCTATGATTTTATCTGGTCACTGACCACAATTTGGATTACAATTGGCTCAGAACAGCACTTCAAATGTGTCACTTACCATTGCTTTTCGTATGCTATATTTGTCTATTAATTAAATAGATAAATATAATTTAATGGTTACTCCAAAATGAATGACTTTTTTCAGCAGTTAAGGAAACAATGAGCCCATGGCAGGTTTTTTTTTTTTTTTACAAACACTGTTGAGCTTGTCCCATTTGGCATTTCATATTAAAGGCATTTCTATTCACTCATCACTAATGTTTTAACAGATCATAATCCTGAAAGAAAAATACCCTTCAGTTTTACCATACCAAGTTATGTCTAATCAGTAATAGCATTCCATTTGTCATTTTTATGTTCAAATCATGGTAGAGTCAAAACGTTCTTGGTGGCCTATGCAAAAACTGTAATTGGTGCATCACCCTGTTCACAAAATGTGATCGCTGTTATCAAATTGCAGCCTTTAGCAGATCTTACTCGGAATCATTATATTTTTATATGTGTGGTCGTTGTTAAAATGCATACTGTTTCATGCTGCCTCTGCTCCATATTTGGGTGAAGAAACAGGTTTATATAAGTTTTACCACTTTGCAGAATAATAAGTTATTTATGGCGGCTAGAGCCAAGGACCAGAGAGATTCTCACAGGGAAGCCCAGCAGATCTGCCATTTCTAGTGGTTCGGTGGGGATACAAAGGAAATGGCAATGTTTTTAGTTGCAAAACATAAATCATGCATAATTAAGGTTGTAACCAAATGTTGTCATATCCCTCTGCCATTCAAATAAAGGATCACCCTTAGCATATGTGCTAGACTTCATTTCTTCAAGCTAGAGCTTGCCAACATACTTAAGAATATTATCTACACAAATTATGCAGGCTCTTTTAGCGTCGGCAATTCTGATAGCTTTTGTTTTAAAAGAACAGCCACATTGCTTACAAAGCAGTCTGTAACAGAGTGTACTTTGAGTTATTTTGTATCAAGCAAGCAACAAACCAGTTATGCTTTTTGTGATAATACTTTTTTTAGAAGTTGTATTAACTCATGAACTACTTTTCAAGAAATGAGCATCAAGTGTCATGGAAAGTAATATGTACAACTTATGTACATTGTATTAAAGAAACACTCTAATTAAAAAATATATATTACCTGTTAATGTGAGGTTGTGTATAACTGCTAGGCTATATCTTCACGAATGTTCTGACGCCCTGTTCTTGTGCCGATGTTTCTTCCAGAAGAAGTTTCCGTCCCTGCTCTGTAAGTATGTGTGGTCTACCACTACATGGCTGGGCTACTAGACACTTCCACTTCACAATAAAACCCCTTTAGGTGACTGTGGCTGATCTGTTATTAGAAATGTCATGAACTGACTTGTGGCAAAAGTAGCACCCTATGACATTGTCACGAAACGTTTCACTACTGCCCTTTGTACTGCCAGTCTATGGAGATCTCCTTTCTATGTGCTGGATTTTATACACCTGTTTGCAATGGGTGAGGCTGAAACACCTGAGTTCTTTAATTAGTATGGGTGACCACCTACATTTGGCCAAATTTACTTTGTTGTCTCCCTCCCTCTGGACAGAGGGAGGATCTGTAATAAAGCAGATCAGCAAGATTAATTTGGAGAGTACATATTAATGCATTATAAATCTCAGCTGAAAATGCAAAAATTTGTTATGTGACATTAGTCCATCAGAAGGATCTGTTTTTTTCTCTTAAAGGGACACTCCAGGCACCCAGACCACTTCAACTCATTGAAGTGGTCTGGGTGCAATGTCCCGTGTCCCTTCACCCTGCAATTGTAATTATTGCCGTTATTTGAGAAACTGCAATAATTATTACTATCTAGGGGTAACTCCACCTCTAGTGACTGTCTACCACACAGTCACTAGTGGTCTTCCTGGTTTGAAACGGACCTCTGGTCCAGTATCTGATGCTGTACGTCCTCACACTCTGCATGAGGACCTCCAGCATCAGATTTCTCCCCAAATGAAAGCATTGAATAATGCTTACCTATGGAGAAATTCTAATCTGAGCATGGCCATTGGCGCATGCACATTAGGTCTCCCCTGCCGGCTAACGTCAGTGGGGTAGAAGCGTGGGTGGAGCCTGACCCAGGGCAGAGGGACGTCGGCACCAGATTCAGGTAAGTGACTGAAGTGGTTATTACCCTTCAGCACCGTGGAAGGGTGGAGAGGGTAAGGGAGGGGGGCACTGTAGGATTCTATAGTGCCAGGAAAACGGTTTTGTTTTCCTGGCACTATAAAATAAAAATCCCTTTAAAACAAAGCCGTGGCATGAGATGACATCCACAAGCCATTGTTGATAGGCTGTACACCATTTTTTTAGAGAACCAATTAAATTGCAGACTCTGGTTGTAAAATACAGCAAGCTAAGCTGAATCTCACTTCTAAGATTTATTTTATTTATTTAAACTGCAAATGCTTTTTTTTTTTTTATAGACATTTAAGTTAATGCACTTCGAGAAAATAATTAGCACCTCAACAGGAAAATACTGGATGAATCTTTCATGTAGAAGGGCCTATGAATGCATTTAGACAATTAGTTTAGCAAAAGTGCTCAAAGTTTGCTTGCAGCAAGAAAAGCTAATGGTTACAGCAAAAAAAAAAGAACATAATTAGAAAGGAAGGCAATATCATTAGTATAGCAAGATCTCACAAACGTACGTTCTGGGTGGATTTTATAAGCAACTAATCTGCTTGTTGATGCATTAACGCGCACACAGGTACTGTTGAAAGTTAATGGATGTGACATTTTACGGCTCATGCTCCTTTTATTTCTTAGTGGTGGCTATCTGCTGAATATATTTACTTAAAATGACTTGCGGAATATTCTAAAATACACTTAGAAATGGCTAAAGCTTATGTAAACATTAATAGTAACTAAAAGGAAAAAAGAAGAAAATTATTACACATCTTATTAAACTAGCAGGGCCGTCTGCATTGTCTAGGTATAGGCAACCTTCGCCACTCCAGATGTTTTGGACTACACCTCACATGATGCTTTGTCAGCATAATGGGTGTAAGAGCATTATGGGGGATGCAGTCCACAACATCTGGATTGCCGTAGGTTGTCTATCCCTAGTCTAGAATATTGTTTGAAAAAAATTAAATCCAGTTGAATTCCAGATATTTCACCACTAGTGACGAACCCAGAATTTTGTCCACTTTCTGATTGATTTGTCTATGGAAAGCTTAAAGTATTTAAAACAATTTAATGCAAACTGTCCTTTATATATCAATAATACTTGTGAATTGTGTATTTAGGGGGTTTTGCTATATCTTTCTTTTTATTTTTTCAAACACTGTATTTGACATGATATAAAGTTTCTGTAAAAGCATTTCCCACAAGGCCAGTAAGATTAATTTTGCTGAATTAACAAAAAAATCTAATTAAACAATAAAGAGGCAGATAAAGTGCATGCATTATATAATGAATTCTAAACCATCCGTTAAACCAGTCCAAAAAAAAAAAAAAAAAAGGCATAGTTTAATATTTTCTCTCTGTGAACAAGTCTGTCTTCATGTGCACTTGCAGCAATAATAATAATCTATTTTTTTATAAAAATCTAGTGATCTATCTGCAGTGCTGCACACTTGATAAACCAAGACAAAATTCATTCTGGCAAAACATTTTTGACATAAAGTAGATTGTGGAGTTTCGGACTACACAAATCTCATCCATGCAATTGTTTCAAATATGTCAAGCTATTTTATGTATTGCTGTTTCAAGGCAAAAATAATTTCTGCATGCCAAGTTCCAAGAAAATCATCTTTTACCAGGGTTGCATTTAAATTTCAAGATACCCTAGGAAGGAAGACAACAGGTGCTCCCTTCAAATACAAATAAGTATGTTCTAAAAACAGAAAAACACTAGGAAACAGCATGCAAACAAAATATGTGTAGTTTAAAATTGTGGAGTTTCGGACTACACAAATATCATCCATGCAATTGTTTCAGGAAAAATTATTTGGACACACCAAAATTACACAAAAATTACAATATTATGAATATATTTTACAGTACACTGATAGGCCAATTTTCAAGTTTTTTTTTGTGTAAATGACCAATAGAGGGAAAACATTTTATCTCAGGGCTCAAAAATATCACTTGCTAGCAATGTTTAGAAACTGAAATTTCAGCCGTGGTGAGCAGAAATTCAACCATGGTGAGTTTACCATAGACTCTCCTGGCTTGCAGTGGCAAGCCTCGGGCTAGAGGCATATGACTTGAAACATTAAACCTTGTTATATGTTTATATATTACATATTTACTAAATATGTAATATAAAAATAAAGATTTTATTTACAGTTCCTCCTTGATATGTGAATAAAATCAACATTAATTGATTCTCCTCCAAAATCAATCATCTTTGGAGATTTTTAGCACCAGGTATGGAACTTTGAATCAAGGAACAAAAAATAGCTCATTCTTCATTTAGTTTTTTTTTTTTTTGTGATTTAGTCATATTGCGATTTGGAATTTTGAAATTCTAAAAGAATCATAATAGCCCGAAATTCTGACAAATCATGAAATCGAATGCATAAGTCCACACTGCTCTTACCAGCTTTCCTGGGACATCCCAGGTTCATGCAGCCTGAACTTTAACCCTTCATGAACAGCCATTCCACTGGAATCTTAGGTCTGTGCATTGTGAGGTGCGACTGGCTACTGTCACTCCTTGCACTTCCTACCTTTATTGGTTGTAAACCATTAAGACATGTATTTTAAAAATAAAGAAAGATGTCACTATCAGTAGTATCAGCAGTATGGGCAATGTTGGATTTAGAGCCTGTTTTCGAGAGGAGCACTAAAGCATTATTAAAGGGACACTGGGACACTGTAATACATTGCACTTTCAGAGAGAACCTCAAACAGGGCAAATGAAAGAAGACCACAGGGGAGCCGAGGACAAACCAGAGATGGGTGTTGCATGAAGAGTAATACTCACAAAGCTCCAAAGATGGCGGATTTGAAATGGTGGTAAAGTGAATGTATTTTGAATACATCTTTGTGATATATAATGTATTCAATGTATATGGGGTGAATTAAGGTAAGTTACATTTTCCATTATAGGTTCACTTTAAACACGACTCTAGTGGCTGTTACTAGACAAAATATCTGGTCTCCTTATGGAAAGCATTGGATTGGACCAGTGAAGTAACACCTCCTCTATGACGTTGTGAGAGATGGAGAGGTCAGCAGTACCAAGGGAGTCTAAAAAAAAATAAAAAAAATTCATTTTCTAAGAATTTTTATGGCAAACAGGGTACTGAATCTTACAAGGTACAGGGGCACTGTAGTGTTAGGTATACAGGTTTGTATTGCTAATACTATAGTATTTAAAAGAAGAAAAACTACCACAACAAGAGGACATAGTCTTAAATTAGAGGGACAAAGGTTTAAAAATAATATCAGGAAGTATTACTTTACTGAGAGGGTAGTGGATGCATGGAATAGCCTTCCAGCTGAAGTGGTAGAGGTTAACACAGTAAAGGAGTTTAAGCATGCATGGGATAGGCATAAGGCTATCCTAACTATAAGATAAGGCTAGGGACTAATGAAAGTTTTTAGAAAATTGGGCAGACTAGATGGGCCGAATGGTTCTTATCTGCCGTCACATTCTATGTTTCTATGTTTCTATGTTTCTGTAACACCCCAGACTCTAACATTGTCCATTCACTGGCTGTACAGAGCAGCTGGGAGCTGAGAAGGAAGTGAATGAATACTCCCTCTTAAGGGAACACAGTGCTAAATCACCATCTTTAAGACTGATTTTGATACCTGCGGCAAACAGATTGCTGGGGGTGAGGGTATGCAGTCTAACTGCTGCTGCTGGATGGGGCCCTAATGCTCTCCCTGTGGGTTTGCCGGTGCAAGACGGCCTGAGGCTAAAGTGGCCCACCTGAAAATTACCTGAAAACAGTATCCCAGTGGGCCAGTCTGGCCTTAGTTAGTAGTAAAAAGGATGGAATAAATGTGTGTTTGTCCCATCTCTGTGTCACTAGCCCCAATCCCTGTCTTACTATGTCATTAGCACAATTATCCTTCTCTTCTTTAACACACATTCCATGTTTAGTGAATAAACCATGTGTCGGTAGGTATGCACTGATTCAGAGGGGACTTTACACGCTATTTAACATTGTGATATCCAAAAATAGTATTGCACACAGGTAATTGTAGAATAGGTGTAACCATACTAGTAGGGTCGGCATTCGCCTGCGGTGCTAGCCTGTTGGGGGCACCCCCTGAGAGGTTTCCTGGTTGGCTGCCCTGCTGCAATCTGCAGCAGGTGTGCTATGCAAGCTGCTCCTTAGCCACCCCCTAGCGCACCCATTCATCTGCTGGACTCCTTTTCTCACCTCCCAGGAAGCACTCTGCTTGCTGCAGGCTGCAGGCAGGGGGAACCGGAACATGACTTGGTATCCTGGCAGCCCTCTGCCTGTGAACACCAGACACACTCTGTAGGGAGCAGGAAGCTGGCTGTGCTCTGAGTGCATGGCTCTCCTGCTCCCCAGCAGAAACAAGAACACTTCTTGCAGGCTGAAGGATGGTCCTCTTATTCATTCACATCACCTCGGCCCATCTGGAGGTAAGGGGAACTGATTATTTTGTACATGATTGTCCATGTAAATAAGTGTGACTTTATGTAAAGTGGTGTGAACTTGTGTTTGAGTGACACTGAGTGTGTGTTAGTGAGAGTGGGTGAGTGACACTGTGTATATCAGTGAGTTTGTGTTTGTTAGTGAAAGTGTGTAAGTGACAGTCTGTGCGTGTGTCAGTTATAGTGTGTAAGTGACACTGTGTATGTCAGTGAGAGTTTGTGTGTGTTAGTGAGATTGTGTGAGTGACATTGTGTATGTCCATTAGTGTGTGTGTGTGTGTGTGTTAGTGAGAGTGTATATTTTACACTGTATGTAAATGAGACTGTGTGTATTAGTGAGAATGTGTAAGTGACACTGTGTATGTCAGTGTGTGTAAGTGACACTATGCATACGTCAGTAACTGTGTGTGACAGTGTGTGCATGTCAGTGACAATGTGTGCTTGTGTGTGTGTGTGTGTGTGTGTGTGACCATGTCAAGAGATCCTTATCTATTAAATTATATTTATACTATATATTAATATAATTCTATATTAAACAGAAAAAATTTATTACTTAAAGTTCACTGTAACATAAATAAAATCCCACCAATATTATAAATGAAATCCCACCAAATGCATTGATGTATGTACTAGGCAGTATAAGTGTATGGATATAAATATTAAGCAGTATGTGTGTATGGATATATGTATTGGGCAGTATGTGTCTATTGATGTATGCATTAGCCAGTACAGGTGTATGGATGCAGGGCCGGATTAACATAGGGGCTGATGGAGCTGCAGCTCCAGGCCCAGGCCCAGGCCCATGGAATAGGCCCATTTTTTTTTTTTTTTACACACTACTAGGCTTTCCACCTGATTGGTATTTTACCAGCACAGACAATATTTAAGGTTGCCTGGCCGTGCTGGTATTGCAGATTACTGCAATACTGGCAATACAAATGCAGATATTTTTCTCAGTATAAACTGAGATTACTCTGCAATACCAGCACCAGCAAGTAGGGGTCACTGTGTGTGGAGAGAGTCAGGGATAGGAAGTTCCAGCATATCCCTCCCTGCCTCTCTCTACTCACTGATCCGCGGGGGAGTTCGGACAGCAGCTCCCAGACTGCAGAGACAGCCTACAGCTCAGGGAAGTAAGGGATGAGGTGAAAGGCAGCAGGGAGACATGGGGACACTGAGACACTAAGGGACACAGACACTTGGGGATACTGAGACACTAGGGGTCACTGTGAGACATCACATTGGGACGCTGTAAGATATAGGGACATTGTGAGACACAGAGACACTAGGGACACAGTGTCTCCATGTCTCCCAGTGTCCCCATGTCTCCCAGCCAGTGTCCCGAGTGTCTCAGTGTCCCCATGGCTCCCAGTGTCCCCTAGTCTCCAAGTGTCTGTGTCCCAATGTCTCTCAGTGTCCCTAGTGTCTCAGTGTCCCCATGGCTGCCAGTGCCCCTATGTCTCCCAGTGTCCCCAAATGTCTCCCAGCCAGTGTCCCTAGTCTCTCAGTGATCCTATATCCCCCAGCCAGTGTCCCTAGTCTCTCAATGTCCCCATGTCTCTCAGTGTCCCTATGTCTCCCAGTGTCCCCAAATTTTTCAGTGTCCCCATGTCTATGTCCACAAGTGCCCCCATATCTCCCAGTGTCTCAGTGTCCCCATGCCTCGCAGCCCGTGTCCCTAAGTGCCCCCATGTCTAACAGTGTCCCCATGTCTGTATCCACAAGTGCCCCCATGTCTCCCACTGTCCACAAGTGTCTCAGTGCCCGTATGTCTCCCAGTGTCCCCGGGTCTCTCAGTGTCCCCGGGTCTCTCAGTGTCCCCTAGTATCCTAGTGACACGGGAAGCACTGAGACATGGGGACACAGGGAGAAATGAGGACACTGAGACACTTGGAGACTAGGGGACTGGGCGACATGGGGACACTGACACTGTGATACATAGGGACACTGATGCCAGGCTGGCCTTCCAATTCTTTGGACAGACATATCCCCTTTTTGGGCATGTTCGCCCCTTTTGGCAGTTCTGGTCACGTGATTCGCATCAGTGGCCCACCCTTTTACTCCACCCTTTGACTTCCTGCTTCACTGGACACTGCTGTTAGGGGGTATGGATTTACTTGAAAGATGAAAGTATAAATTAGAGAGAGATTAGCAGGGCCGGACTGGGGATGCGAAGCAGCCCTGGAAAAAAATCTATGCCAGCCCCATAAGTCATTGTGCTATGTAGGGTGTTTATTTATTTATATAGGCAATTGAAATAGTTGGCTGCACTCTCGGATTTCCTTAAAATGTAACTTTTATTGAAATATTTAAGAGAAGATCAACGTTTCAGTCCCTCTTGTGGACTTGCATCAGGATCATGACGAAAGTCCACAAGAGGGACTGAAACATTGATCTTCTCTTAAATATTTCAATAAAAGTAAAATTTTAAGGAAATCCGAGAGTGCAGCCAACTATTTCAATTGCCTATATATATACTGGATACTGGAGCCCTGGTGATGCAACAGTATATATATATATATATATATATATATATATATATATATATATATATATATATATATACATATATATATATATATATATATATATATAAAAAGGCTGTTGTACCTTGCACTCAGGCTTCAAACTTGTGTGACCGGGTGCATCACCAGGGCTCCAGTATCCAGGCAATTGAAATAGTTGGCTGCACTCTCAGATTTCCTTAAAACGTAACTTTTATTGAAATATTTAAGAGAAGATCAATGTTTCAGTCCCTCTTGTGGACTTTCGTCATGATCCTGATGCAAGTCCACAAGAGGGACTGAAACGTTGATCTTCTCTTAAATATTTAAATAAAAGTAAAATTTTAAGGAAATCCGAGACTGCAGCCAACTATTTCAATTGCCTATATATATACTGGATACTGGAGCCCTGGTGATGCAACAGTATATATATATATATATATATACACACTTTTTTTTTATTGATACATTTCTTCTTCTAATTCAAAATATTAGTTCTTTTAGGGTAATTAAATTATACAGTAAAGCATACTCACACACAGACACAGACAATCTTACTGATGCACACAAATAGGCTCATTGACAGACAATCTCAATGACACACACAGACAAGGTTACTGGCACACACACAAATTTAGTACAGACAAACTCTGATACACACACAAGCGTACTACAGACAAGCTCACTGTCACACACATACGCTCATTACAGACAAGCTCACTGATGCGCACACAGTCTCCCTACAGACAAGCCCATTGACACACACATGCTCCCTACAGAAGAGGTCACTAACACACAGATTCACTACAGACAAGCTCACTGACACATACATGCTCACTACAGACAAGCTCACTGACACACATATGGTCACTACAGACAAGCTCACGATCACACTCATGCTTACTACAGACAAGTTCACTGTACACACATGCTCATCACAAACAGGCTCTGACACACCCATGCTCCTTACAGACAAGCTCACTAACACACACACACACACATATGATCCCTACAGACAAGCTCACTGACACACATACAAGCTCACTAGCAGGCACACACACACACAGAGGCTCCCTCACTAGCAGATGCACGCACACACACACACACACACAGAGGCAGACAGTCACTGACACCGAGGCAAACATCCACACATACAGAGACAGGCAGACAGCCACACACACACACAGGCAGACAGTCACACACACACAGGCAGTCAGTCAAACACACAGGCAGACAGCCACACACAAGCAGACCACCACACACTCACACACACACAGGCAGACAGTCACACACTCACAGACAGACAGTCACACACACACACACACAGGCAGACAGCCACACACCCAGGCAGACAGCCACACACACACAGTCACACACAGGTAGACAGTCACACACAGGCAGACAGTCACACACACACACAGGCAGACAGTCACACACACACAGTCACACACAGACAGTCACACACACACAGTCACACACTCACAGGCAGTCACACACAGACACACTGACCTCCTTCTTACCTCCTGCTTGGAGCTCCTGGAGGCTGGTTGTTGGGGAAGCAGGGACTCCTTCCTGCTTCCCATGCTGCAGTTAGCCAGGCCCCCGCCGCACGCTAAGCCCCGCCGCACGCTAAACCCCGCTGCACGCTTACTCCGCCCCCACCGCATATTTTTTTTTTATGATCCCGGCCGGCCATGTGTCCCTAGTGTCTCTACACCGGGATCACAGGAGCCTGAGCAATGATTAGGGCTGTCAGCCCAGCCCCAGGTGCCGCGGCCCACTAGGAAATTTTACAGTATCCCGGTGGGCCAGTCCGGCCCTGGAGATTAGCATAGAGTATGTGTTTTCTTATAGCTGCATCCTTTGAGTTTCCCTCCAACACCATCTCCATCAGATACATGATGCTTGGGAGGTATGACTGTTTTAGTGTTTTTAGTCGATAAGATTCTGTAATTAGGTCCATCATAATTGTCAGCACCAGGCCCACTGGGCTCTTAATCTGGCCCTGTATAGATGTGTGTATTGGGCAGTATAAATGTATGTATTAGACAGTGGCTGTATATATTAGTCGGTGTATGGATTTAGCAGTATGGATGGATGGATGCATGTATTAGGCAGTGTGTGTATATGGATTCATATACCGGATGAAAGTGCCTATATTGGGCATTGTGTCTCTTTCTTTCCCTAAATGTCTGCTCACTGTGTCTCTCTCCTAACATGTCTTCCAGTTTTCTGTTTTCTAAATATCTCAACAGTCTCTCTATCCTTTCCCTAAATGTCTCCCCAGGCTGTTTCCGTTCTTTAAATTTCTCACAGGTGCTTCTGCTTTCACTTAATTATTATTATTATTATTTATATAGCACCAACAAATTCCGCAGCGCTGTACAATGGGTGGACTAACAAACATGTAATTGAAACAAAACAAGTTGGATGCACAGGAACAGAGGGGTTGAGGGCCCTGGTTGACATGGGTGTCCATAGAGGGGGTAAGCGGGGGCACTTGCCCCCCCTGGATTTTTCAGCTTGTTCTGCTATTTTTTGTGTGAGATTGAAAATACAATGCAATACTGGCCAGTAGGTGGCACTGTGTGGGGATAGAGACAGGGATAGGAAGCTACATATTATCCCAGCTTTGCTCTCATGACTGAATTCGCAAAGGAACAGCACATGCAGGCAACAAAGACAGCCTACAGATCATGTAAGTGAGGCATGGGGGGCAGAGAGAGCCTACAGATCAGGGTAAGTGAGGCATTGTTGGGCAAAGAGAGCCTATAGATCAGGTAAGTGAGGGATGGGGGGGCAGAGACAGCCTACAGATCAGGTAAGTGAGGCATGGGGGGCAGAGAGAGCCTACAGATCAGGGTAAGTGAGGCATTGTTGGGCAAAGAGAGCCTATAGATCAGGTAAGTGAGGGGATGGGGGGCAGAGAGATAGATCAGGGAAGTGAGGCATGGGGAGCAGCCAGATCAGGGAAGTGAGGCATGGGGGAGCAGCCTACAGATCAGGGAAGTGAGGCATGGGAGAGCCTCAGAGAGCCCATAGATCAGGGAAGTGAGGCATGGGGGGCAGCCTACAGATCAGGGAAGTGAGGCATGGGGGGCAGAGAGAGCCTACAGATCAGGTAAGTGAGGCATGGGGAGCAGAGAGAGCCTACAGATCAGGGAAGTGAGGCATGGGGGGGCAATGGGAGCCTATAGATCAGGTAAGTGAGGCATGGGCAGCCTATAGATCAGGAAAGTGAGAGATAGGGGGATCCACCTACAGATCAGGTAAGTGAGGGATGAGGGGAGGCAGCCTACAGGAAGGGTCAGCAAGGAGCAGGAAGGTAAAGTACGAGAAGGAGCAGAAATATGAAGGAACTGAAATGAGCAGGAAGGGACATCAAAGAGTAGAAAGGGGCAGCAAGGAGCAGGAAGGGTCAGCACGGAGCAGGAAGGGTCAGCAAGAAGCAGGAAGGGTCAGCAAGGAGCAGGAAAGGGTCAGCAAGGAGCATGAAGGGTCAGCAAGAAGCAGAAAGGGTCAGCAAGAAGCAGGAAGGGGCAGAAAGGGTCAGCAAGGAGCTGGAAAGGGCAGCAAGGAGCAGGAAGGGTCAGCAAGGAGAAGGAAGGGTCAGCAAAGAGCAGGAAGAGTCTGCAAGGAGCAGGAAGGGTCAGCAAGAAGCAGGAAGGGGCAGAAAGGGTCAGCAAGGAGCTGCAAAAGGCAGCAAGGAGCAGGAAGGGTCAGCAAGGAGAAGGAAGGGTCAGCAAGGAGCAGGAAAGGGTCAGCAAGGAGCAGTAAGGGTCAGCAAGAAGCAGAAAGGGTCAGCAAGAAGTAGTAAGCCAAGGAGGAGAGAAGACAGTGTCAGAAGAAAAAGAAGACTGTGTCAAATGAAGGAGAAGAAAAGGAGATTGGAGCAGGAAGGACAAGTGAAGTGAATCCTCCACTTATTCTGGACACCACATCATAAGGCTTTGGTACCTGGGCCTGGCAGGGAAACTTTGGACCTTCTCATCTCCCCAGGTAAAAAAAATATCAGTGTTAATGTGTTCACTTTATTTACTGAGTGTCAGGAAGCACAGAGTGCCGCTGGGTAGAGGTGTCACTAATTGGCTAGAGCGGTCAGCTGGCACTCTAAGCCAGTCAGTAGCTCCACATTCATAAAAAAACAAAACATTTTTATGAACCGGGAATTTACGAATTTGCAGCACCCATGCCTGACATCAACCTGCACTTCCTGACACTCCGTTTCAGAAGCCGAATACCACTGAGCAACCTGGAGATCTGGAGCTGGAGGAAGCCTTTGGGGTTAAACCATTTGAGAGTGGTAAAGAGAAAGTAAAGAGAGCACCCAGGGGCTTCCTGGCATCATAGCATTTTCATTTAGATGAAGTTGTTATGGTGACCAGAATGTTCCTTTAATTTGCTTAAAAAAACACTATAGTGTCAGGAATGTATTCCTGACACCATAGTTGTGAAAACGCTATTCACCCTGGTTTTATGTGATAATGATTATTCCCCTTCCCTTTCATGACACTGTCAAAAAGGGACCAAGCATGGATGTCATTACAATTATGCCCCCCCCCCATGCCCATGCTGGTTGTGTCTCTTTCCCTACATGTCTCTTCACTGCAAATCAGAATTTACTGAATAAACCTCTGAGAGAATGTAGTTGCATTTATGAGGGGGCGGTAAAATGGATTGTTTCCTAGGGCGGCAAGAATCCTTGCACCGGCCCTGCATACTGGAGCACCGTGGAAGGAATCTGCAGTCCCTTGTAGTAATATTCAAATCAATAATCCAAAGGCATCATAGTGTGATGCAATGAAGGTGAAGTTTAATAGGATAAGAAAAAAATCAAATATGATGTTTCGGCCTCAAGTCTTAATCATATATACAGATAACAATTAATATATACCTGTGTTATAAGAAATTCCCAACTAAACATCTGCCTCTCTCTTGGCAAATAAAGAAAAACTGTTCTAGTCATCATGGAGACCAGCTACAAAAGTGCAGTGTGGACAAAATGGCCGCACTCGAATTAGACCTCACCATAGGAAAGCATTATTCAATGTTTTCCTATGGAGAAAATCTGACGCTAGAGGTCCGTGAAGACGTCCAGCGTCAGATAAGGGAAGACAGCCACTGAGGGCAGATTTAGTACTTAAATGCAAACATTGGAGTTCTCTGGAACTGCAATGTTTTACATTGCAGCAATAAGTGCAAAAGGGTCACAGCACCCAGTCCACTTAAATTAGCTGAATTGGTCTGGGTGCCTACAGTGTCCCTTTAATCATTCATTGCACCACACCGTGATGCCTTTGGATTATTGATCTGAATGCTTTTTAACCCCTTAAGGACCAAATGTCATGTGTCCTTAAGAGGTTAAAGTTGGTAGCAGACTTTTCATGTGAGTTAGGGTTTGCATTGATCAGCCACAACATTAAAACCACTTGCCTAATATCGTATAGGTCCTCCTTGTGCTGCCAAAACAGCTGTGATGCATTGTGGCATGGACTCCACAAGACCTCTGACCATGTCCTGTGCTATCTGACACCAAGACATTAGCAGCTGCTCCTTTATATGAACACTTTACAAAACTGTATTCCTAACATTAAATTATTCCTCGCAACTCATGCCCACCATGCACTGCAGCAGTGTGTGTGTGTGCGTGTTTTTATGTATCTGTGTATAAGTCGGTATGTCTGCTTATCAATTTTTGTGTCTTTATATATTTGTTGATGCGTATATATGAATGTATATGTGTGTATGAACTAAGTATGTGTGAATATAGATGAATGTGTGTTTATGAATTAAATATGTGTGAATGTTAATGTTTATTTATATGACTGTGAATATTTATATGACTGTGTGTAATTTAACAAATAATGTTAAATATGTTAAATGTTGAATTAGGCAAAAAAGATTCTAGAGTTTTGGGGGGGGAGACATTTCCATCCCAGGAGACATGTAACCTAGATATGCCTCTGGGTAGGGGTATACCCATTTCTGTTTTATTAGAGATTAGTTTTCATTTTAGGTGAAAGCAGCACGGTGGCAGGTGAAGTTATCACTGTTGTGGCCATTGGAGCGATACTCATGTTTTTTTATAAATGCACATAGGGATTTGGAATAGTGTGCAGGTAAGTTTTGTTGTTTTATTTCAATATTCAATCATGTCTCTCAGATCAGTTACTCTTACCTTTATCTAACATCTGTGTATGACATCTTTATCCATACTGACTGACACTATTTTCAGTGCAGTATTGGAACATTGGAATATCAGGCTTCAGATAACATTTACAACTTATGTCATTTCAACCCTTTCTCTAGTGATAAGGCAGGAAAAGAGGTGGAGAGAGTGAAACACACTCTTTCAGTTGCCCTGCTTCTTTTGCAGTATTTTGGCAATGACTGAAAAAAAGACAGTAACCACAAATAAATCCTCATGTCCAGGATTGTAACTCCCACCAATCTCAGGGCAGAACAAGACATGTATGTAAAGGTGTTGCCGTGATAGAAACCTTATCCTAATGCCCTAATCCTAACCATAGCCTTAGATTTAACTTGAATCATAATTGTAACCATAATCCTTCAATCTTACTTTTAACAAATTTAAAAAAAAACACCTAATCTAAATCTGCACAACTGTTTGCCGCAACCTTAAAGGGACACACCACTGTCAAAAAAATAATACAAACAGAAAAATTAACAGGGTTAATTTATCAAAGGGCCAATTTCTACTGAAATCTGCAGTTTGTCTAAATTGGAACCAAGAGGACACACTCTTCATCCATAAAGTACTTCAGCAAACTGAATTACTTTAGTTGTTTGGAGTGTTCTTTGAACGAACACATTAGGAAATAGTAATACAAACCTGTAACATTGTTTTCTAAACGATTTTATCATAAAATATGAAAATAATTTTATTTTTTTTAAATGCTAAATTATTAACAAAATGTAAAGGATTTAAAATTATAAACCACATTAACAAAAATAAACTAAATATCTTATTATCATAAATGTTAACAAAAGTGACTAAACTAACAAAAATATATCTTCATAAAAAATCATAGGAGAGATACTTTTCCAGACTAATAGGGAAGCCCTTATGAAGGTGACCTTTCTTGCTACAATATAGACAAATGCTCTCTCTCCACCTGATGTATTTCTCTCTCAGAGTCTAGTAAGGCCTATAATTATTCAGCCTGGGCTCGGCTAGTAATATCGGGAAGATCAGGCAATGTCGGAGAATGTAAGACCTAATCTAACAAATGGCCTAGTCGTTCTCTCACTCTCCTTAAAAGCCTGATGAGTTCTAATTTGAGTATCTATGTGTATAAGGTAATCAAATATTAAAATTGCAAAAATACTAGGAAAATAGATGACACAATGGGTGGAAGAACCACAAAAGGTAACTAAAAGTTGGGTCCAGAGAATTTAAATAGCATCTATAAATTACACCATCAACTCATGTCATCTCAATGCCAGGTGCACATATGCAGACAAACATTTGATGCACAATCAGGTGTGGACATACTCAAAGGCAGGGTCTTGGCTTCAATAAAGGATATGTGTCTACAGTTTCAGGTGAGACATCCAGGACACCATGAATGATGCAGTGCACTGTTCCACGTACAATATCTGGAGTTCAACAAAGTGGATTATGATAAAAGAAGTCATGAGTCTCAAATTAGAGGGCCATTGGTTTTTTACTTTTTTCCTCTTCAGTTGTTTGGCTTCTAATGCGGCAATATGTCTAACAAGTAAGGATGTGGCACTGGGGTCTGACATTTAACATTTATCATATCTATTCACTGATCCTGAACTAGGCTTATTTTTCTACAAAGTTATCTGCATATTCAAATAATTTCAAATCATAGGAGTAAAACAAATGCTTTTGATACTACATGTACTAATTTAATGGAAAGCAATTATCTGTCTGGGACCGTATCCTTCTCAAAACATATAATTGATTCAGATATGCTTACGACAGGATTTCTCTCTGCACATGTAATTGACTTAGACACGATTAACAGCCAAGATAAGCCTGATATCCCCTAGGTTTTTGTGATTATTCTGATTTAACTCATAAATATTGTAATATGGATACTCCATTGTCTGCACAATATGATAATGATTATGGTGAAGTTATTAAGTTACTGAACTTCGATGAAATCCTTAACATACTTTTTATATGATGCATAAAGTATAAACTGTTATAAGTATTTCAGTTATGGAAACTTTGAATAGATATATTTCCATTTGTATTTGAAATGTAAATAAGGCAGATATCATTTTTGTAAGTCATTCTTATGAATTCAAGTTTCACATTTTATTTCCCGATGTGTTCAAAGATTTTATTTTCAAATGCGTTTAAAGATTTTCTGAGTATGAGGCAACTTAATAAATAGCTTTTTCATGAACAACACAATCAAAAAACGTTAAACTACATTTTATTGAACAAAAGGCTGGGTTTTAGAAATAGTATTACATGTACTATTTCGTCTAAAGCCTAAGGTCTTTTGTGGTCCCCATTTACAGCTACTGGTAGATGGATTTTATTGGAACTGATAAATAGAACATATTTGTTAGAATCATAGCATTTGTTAGAGATCTCTCACACAGTGACTCCTCCTAGATGTTCTTTATCAATTAAGCTAAGAGCCAAATATGGCATTATCATGAAGGAGCAGAGCAGAACATTATTACTGGTCATCAGCAGAATATTGCCCAATTAAAGTTAAGGTGGAGTACTTCCTAAGGGCTAGAGTAAATTAAACCAAAGCTAAAAGCCTAGGGTCCAGGGATTCAACAGCTGCCACAGAATCCAAAAATATTTAATCAAGGCCATAATGTTGCATAATACATCCCGTCAATACTAAATCATATAATGAATTCCAAAGAGCTGTAGAGAACCATATTGTAATAATTATGATACCAGGAGTACCCTAGAACAGTCGAATGGGAAGCAGTCAAACCATCTCTAGCTCTGTCAAGCACACGCTGTGATTCCATCCCAACTTTCCATTATCATACCAACTCATACCAAGTTGGGATATTATTCATTGGTAGAGAGTTGTAAACGGTTTGACAATTTACTGTCAGACAGCTCCATGGAACTCCTGGCACCACAACCACTACAGGGTGTTGTAGTATTCATGGGGGTTAAAATATCCATTCAAGGATTTCACAAAAAGTGAGAGAGCAGAAATATTCTTGTCCTGAGGCCCTACGCCATTGGTCATTCTGTCAGTAGCCTATATTAGACTATAACTGGTGTTGCAAATGTTTAATTTCTTTATGTTTACATGTCTGTTGAAGTCCTTTTTTTTGTTTTAAGCTATTTCTTTACTTTATAGTTTTCTTCATTGAATAAGAAAATATTATTCTTATTTCAGTTTATTTTTACAACAGTAATTCTACTATTAACTGCTGACAGTTTATACTTTATTAAAGTTATCTATAGTTAATTGTAAAGCGAATGTACAAGAAAATACACTAGAGGGAGCCAAATATGTGGTTCCTAATTTGTTGCAAGTAATTTGAAATTCAAACCTACTAAATCAAACTATGTTTTATTAGTAGAAATGTTATATATATAAATATGGGAAGCAAACTCTATTGAATCATTAATTAGCTAACTGTTAAATTCTAGATGAAAGCATATGAGTTTAGAACACAATTTAACATAGTTGTCCTATCAAGTCTCCAGACCAGCACAATACTGGGGGTGAACAAGGAGAGTGTATTGGGAGTGAAATATGCATCATGTTTTATTATAGTTTAAATTAAAATGAAGAAAGTACTGGGGGATCTTGAACAATAGATCGTCTACTTTTTTATTAATGCTGACACTTTTTTTTCACTCTGTGCTGTGCCGTGTGTGATATTATCCTGATGTGTTGCTTTTTTGCCTGTCCTGTATTCTCTGTGACTTTAAATTTAAAACTATTTCAATAAATATATATACAGAATACAAAAATAAAAAGGGCTAGACAGGCTTCAGTGACGCAATGTGCATCGGCCCAGTGTCCCCATGTTTCACAGTGTCTCTCAGTGTCCCATGTCTCACAGTGTCTCCCAGTGTCCCCATGTCTCACAGTTTTTCAAAGTGTCCCAATCAATGTTTCAGTATCCATTGTCTCTAAGTGTCCCTATGTCTCACAGTATCTCTCAGTGTCCCCATGTCTCACAGAATCTCTCAGCGTCCCCATGTCTCACAGCATCCCCCAGTGTTCCCATGTCTCAAAGTGTCCTCCAATCAATATTTCAGTGTCCATTGTCTCTCAATGTCCCTATGTGTCACAGTATTTCTCAGTGTCCCCGTGTCTCACAGCATCCCCCAGTGTTCCCATTTCTCAAAGTGTCCCCCAATCAATATTTCAGTGTCCATTGTCTCTCAGTGTCCCTATGTCTCAAAGTATCTCTCAGTGTCCTCATGTCTCTCAGAGTCTCCCAGTGTCCCAATGTCCCCCAGTGTCTCTGTGTCCCCTTGTCTCACAATATCTCACAATGGACTCTTAATCTGGCACTGATAGTGGATAATGGGAGTGCTTCTGAAAGGATAACAGCCCTGAGTTAATTTCATGCAGCATGAGGGTGTTTAATGTTTTATGATTATCCAGGGCAGTCTTTAATATTGAATGGACCCTGGTGCAAGAATTTTCTGTGCTTCTTATCGCAAGGGTGGCCAATCTGTTCCCCATCTGTTGTGCAGCTCCTAAAATGCTGGGACTCTTCATATTTCCATGCTTGCAAAGTTGTATTTAGCACTGAACAGTGTTTCTGTGTTTGAATGTAAGCATGTTTTTGTATGGTGTATGTTAGTGTGAATGTAGAAGTATGTTTGTATGTGTTGTTGGTGTTTGAATTCAAGTATGTGTTTATATGTAATTTTGATGTTTAACACAGAGGTGTTTTTGTATGTATTGTTGACATTTCAATAAATGAGTGTGCTTGTATAAAGTTTTCACATTTGAATGCAGGAGTGTATGAATGCTGAGATGTATGCACATATACACATACACTGCCACACAAACGCAGATACACACTCAAAAAAACATGCAGACACACACTGACACACATGCAAATACACAGATACACACACTGAGACATACACGCACAGATACAGAAACTGTAAACATACAGATACACAGTGACAGCAAACAGATACTCAGACACATATGCTGACAGACATACTGACACATACACTGAGACATGCTGACACAAACTGGTAGACATACTGACAGACACACTTACTCATACTGGCACAGACATACACACTGACAGACATACTGTCACAGACAGACAGACATACTGAAACACACATATATACTGAGACACACAGACTCATACTGACACAGACACACACACTGACAGGCATACTGACACACACTGACAGACACATATACTGACACACACTGACAGGCATACCGACACACACACACACATACTGACACATACACTGACAGACAGACATACTGACACCCACACACACACACATACTGACACACAGACATACTGACACACACACACAGACATACTGACGCCCACAAACACAGACATACTGACACACACACACACATGCTATAAAATTAACTGTGGCGAAACCGACCTCGCCACTGGGCATTGGAGAAGACTGATTGCCAGCCTCCTGCCATGTGACTATGGCCCCTGGGATGTATTGCCCTTTAAAGACATGATTTGGGCATAATGGATTTGTGTTGTGCTGCTGCTAGCCCTTTTAAGAACCATCTGGGGACATACTGTGGAGTTACTGGGTGGCCACCATTTCCTGTATCAGAAGCACATGGTGAGAACAATGGATGGCGGCCATTTTAACTCACAGACACTGTGTGGACTTTTCAACACGGTGCCATTTCGCCAGTATTTGTTGCACAGAGACATCGTGCGGTGGTTTTGGACTATACAGCAGGGGACACATTATACAGTGATTGCTTTTTATTTAGCCGGTATATGTTCTGCAGAATCTGCATTAAACTGTATTTTCCAAAGTACTGAACGGATCTGGGTGAATTTTGGATATGTGGTTCACCCAGATCCCCCAGTTCCAAGGATATATGGGGTTATTGCATGTTTTGGGGTCCCTGTGATGTGTTTTATGAAATTGTATTTCTCTGGCTGTGATAATTAGATTACCCATTGTGTTCAGTAATCATATCACAGCCAGAGGGGAGGATTTTGTGTGGGAGTGTCTGGGTGTATTGTATGGATTGATTGGTTGTTTTGTAATGCCCTGTGGGCTGTACTATGTTTGTGGATTGGGAATAAAAGAGACTGTATGTGACAGTACAGGGAGTTCCTGCTTAACCCTCAAAGTGAAGTGTCGTCTCATTATTGGGGGAGGATTTATTGTATGCAGTTCCAGTTTGACTGCTAGGAGAGTAAACCTATTCGTATGGTTCCTATTCAACTGTCTACAGCATTCATATGCTTGAGAGGATTCATATGCTTCTCCGGTTCGGTGGTTGTGGTGTCTGCTGCAGTGCTTGGAGTCCTCAGGAAGTGCTAGGAGCATCCTTTAACGGAGGTACCCAGTCGGGGTTCCAGGCGATCCGTTACATTAACCACCCTTCAGGTTCTTACCTTTTTCTGGAGGGTGGTTTCCCTGGGGTCCAGTAGTAGGCTGAGGCAGCTGGGAGTTAGGCTATGGCACTCTCGGCCTGGCCCCCTCCTCACTGCCTTTCTCCTAACGTGCGGCGTTAATCTGTCTGTGGAAGTGACGTGCGGCTGTGACTTCCTCCCGGGCAGCCCAGCTGGCTGCCAAACAGAAATGGGCCTGGTCGCGCTGTCTAAGCACCATAGCGCCGGACCGGACCCCTGCTGACACACGCCCCCCAGGTGGCCTTTGGTGCAAATTGCTGGGCCCACAGGGCAGCTGCTCTGGGGCCCCCAAGATTAACAGGGCCCGGGGCAGCTGCCCCGTTTGCCCCATGTTAAAGATGGACCTGTGATTATCAGATAGTGCAACAAGCAAATAAGCTAGAAACCAATCACAGTGTAAAATATACTGGTTAGCCACAACATTAAAACAGGTGAAGTGAATAATATTGATTATATTGTTACCTGTTAAAAGGTGGGATATTTTAGGCAGCAATTGAGCAGTCAGTTCTTGAATTTCATGTGTTGCAAGCAGGAAAAATGGGTAGTAGTAAAAAGATCTGAGTGACAAAAGTCAAATAGTGATGACTTGACATGCGCTTAGTCGTCTCACGGCATATGCTATAAATTATCTGAACTTACCCCTTTCCCATAATGACAACTAAATTAAAGTGGGTAAACGTCACGGCTTTAATAATTTATAAAATATATATATTTAACACAATGGGTCATTGTCAGACCTAACTCTGTACATATCCCATAAAATACATCCAAAACCACTATACCCACTGACAATGACCCATAACATAACTTAACAGACATAATCAAAGATAGTAAAAACAAAGAGAACGTTACCTGCGCTCTGGCCTAAATCCCCATGTCAGTGGCGTACTAAGGGGGGGCGGGGGGGGCGGGGGGGGCGGTCCGCCCCGGGTGCCAGCCGGGTGGGGGGTGCCATGACCAGCCCCGCCGGCCCCCCCATGCTGCAGCTGCCCGAGCACTCTGTAAAGAGCCTCAGGCGGCTGCAGCTTTGCCCGGGCGGTGCGTCCATGAGGGCGGACCACACCTCCCGGGCGCAGCCTGAGGAGAGGCTGACAGGAGGGAGCACTCAGTGCTCAGCGCTCCCTCCTGTCAGCTTCCTTTGCTGTAGCGTGGCCGAGCCCGGCAGCATTGATAGTCCGCGGGTACAGAGAGCAGCTGTCTCCTGTACCCGGCCGGACTAACAGGAAGTGCACACTCAGTGTTCCCTTCCTGTTAGTCCGGCCAGGTACAGGAGACAGCTGCTCTCTGTACCCGCGGACTATACACGGCTCGGCCACGCTACAGGGAGGTAGGGGGGAGGGGGAGAAGGAAGGGGGAGGGGGAGAATGAAGGAGGGGGTGAGAAAGAAAGGGTGAGAGAGAAATAAGGGGTGAGAAAGAGAAATAAGGGGGTGAGAGGGATGAGAAAGAGAAATAGGGGGTGAGAGAGGGGTGAGAAAGAAATAAGGGGCGGTGAGAAAAGAAATAAGGGGGGTGAGAAAGAGAAATATGGGGTGGAGAGAGAGGGTGAGAAAAGAAATATGGGGTGAGAAAAGAAATAAGGGGGTGAGAAAGAGAGATATGGGGGTGAGAAAGAGAAATATAAGTGAGAGAGGGTGAGAAAAGAAATAAGGGGTGAGAAAAAGAAATAAAGAGAAGAGAGAGATGGGGTGAGAAAGAGAAATAAGGGGGTGAGAAAGAGAAATGGTACAAGTGAGAAAGAGAGAAATATAGTGAGGAGAGAGAAATATAAGTGAGAAAGAGAGAAATAAGGTGGAAAGAGAAATAAGGGTGAGGAGAGAAATAAGGGGGGTGAGAAAGAGCAGTGCTGGTGGGGTGAGAAAGAGAAAAGGGGTGGGGTGAGAAAGAAAAGAAGGTAAGGGAGAGAAAGGAGGGGTGAGAGAAAATAGGAGCTGGGGTGAGAGAAATTAGAGGGGGGGGAGGAAAGAGAAATTGAGGGAGGAGAAGGAATACCTGAGCTGAGGAGAGATTTGACATTCATCACATACACACAATGCAACTCCTTGCACACAGAAAACACACAGACACACATACACAAGCAATGCAAATCATATATAATACAATGCATCCCCTTACACACACAGAACACATGCAATGCATCTATTACACACACTTAATGCACCCCTTACACACATTCAATGCATCCCATACATACACAGAAACACACCTTGCAGTCCTTACACATACAAACACAATTTCACACAATGCATTCCTTACACACATATCAGGATATCCCCTACACACTCCACCCCCTGTGAACAAACTCATTGGTGGATCATGAAGGTGGACCCTGGGACCCAGACCTTGAGCTGTGTAAAGGACCCCCCAAAAAATGGAGCTGCTTCCCGTTCTCCCAGAACATTGATTTTTGTGACCACAGTTACAAACCGCCTCCAGAGAGCCTGTTCTGCACCAGACCAGTGGAGCCAGACTGCAGCTAGAGCCCATCATCATCCTCATCTGGTTGTAAGTAGGCAATCTAGTATATTATTCGTGGCACTAAGCTCTAATTTACCTCACATTAAAGAAACACTATAGTCCCCAGAACCACTTCAGCTTAATGTAGTGGTTCTGGTGTCTATAGCCTGTCCCTGCAGGCCTTTTAATGTAAACACGGCGGCACTGCAGCACTGGCGTTAGTTAACATGGCAAATCATATGGCTGGGGCATTGTGATGTCACATGGGGGGCGGCAAACTTTACTTTTGCCTTGGGCGGCAAAAATCCTTGTACCGGCCCTGGCTGGAGGGGGCTGTGTGAGCTGTGGCCGCACAGTGTCCCATGGTAGTTAGGGTGCCGTGCGGCCAGTACAGCTCACTCAAGCAAACAGCTGATAAACTGGCCGCACGGAGGAAATGTGTATGTGTGACTGTCTGCCTGTGACTGTGTGTGACTGTCTGTCTGTAACTGAGTGTGTGACTGTCTGTCTGTAACTGAGTGTGTGACTGTCTGCCTGTAAATGTGTGTGTGGGGCTGCAGGGATTTTGTAGAAGGGGGTGGGGGTTTTGTATTGGGACAGGAGTCTTTATAAGGGGGGATAAGCAGGGGATTTGTGGAAGGGGGTTGCGGGGGTTTTGTAGATGGGGCAGTACAGGATTTGTAGAAGGGGCAGGACAGAGGTTTTGTAGGAGGGGCAGGGCAGGACAAGGGCTTCTACACATACAATAAACTTTGCTGGTATCATCGAAGATAGTATTATAATGACATAATACAACACACACAGCCACAACAGACAACATAATATAACAGTTTTAACATTGTAGGGATATACTGAAATACCCCTACACCCCCAGGTTGAAAGTCACCAACAGGCACCAACCTACCAAATACCAAATCTAACCAAGTGAATAATGGTACCAAACCTCCAGGATCCCAGCTACCAATCCTACCTACCCCCAATATTTCTACATCCCTGCCAAAACTAGCAGAGCACTAAAGTGACAGACCCACACAAAACCCATGAAAAAGGGAGGGAGGGTGGGACAACAACAAGTAAGTCAGGATTAGTTAAAATGGGCCCTACACTAAAATGTCCATTATTAATATTCCTATAGGCCCCGCACCCCCACCCTTTCCAAACCAATCAAATCCTATCCCCATGTATGCCTGCCTCCTAGCTATGTCAATGCCCATTCCACTTAGTTTCATTGCTCCATGGGCTACAAGACGACCAGGTCAGAGCATCTCCAAAACAGCTAGTCTTGTGTGGTTTTACCAAAAGCTGTGTAAGGAAGGACAACCGGGGAACAGAAGTCCGGGTCATGGTCGCTCAAGGCTCATTGACACACATGGGGAGTGAAGGCTAGCCTCTCTGGTTCCGATCACACAGAAGAGCTACTGTAGTTCAAATTGCTGAAAAACATAATGCTGGACATGATACAAGGATGTCAGAGCACAGAGTATATCACAGTTTGTTTCCCGGCGGGAGGGGGACCCTGAGTATGTTTTCCAGGCACTGTAGTGGTCCTTTAAAACTAGAGGGACCTGGCAACCAGACCACTTCATTAAGCTGAAGTGGTCTGGGTGCCAATAGTGGTCCTTTAACAGTATTTAAAATTTAAACACAATGTATCAAATCAATTTAGAGATAAAACATCCTAATTTTAATAATAATATAATACAATAATATAATCCCCTTTTTTAAACATTTACAATGTATAAGTGTGCTGCTAGAATCCATGTAATTTATAATGTAACTAATACTGCAACATTGCTTTGTTGACAGAAGTGTAATGTGGTCCAAATTAGAGATTTCTTCATGTATTTAAGTCACACATGGCCATCTCGGTGTTTGCAATTCATCCCAGAGGAAGTGAGAGCAAGACTCACGAAACACGTAGGATTCGCATACCCAGATAGTCAAACAGGTCCTGTGTACCTTGGGAGCCTCAGTAGATCCGCATACCGAGATAGTCGAATTGGTCCTGTGTACCTTGGGAGCCTCCGTACCTTCACACTCCGGTTTTTGAAACACGGGCAATTTCTGGCTGGAGTGGATTTTATTTTTATTTATTTATTTATTTTTCACTTTTTATGTTGTGAGAAATACCAGTGGATTTTTAGGATTTATACAGATCAGAAGACTTGACACACTCAACGGATATTTACACTATAAAGTCAAATCGGACCAAGCAGGAGTGCACTCCAGTCATCGGAATCAGGATGGATCTAAATTTCTTTCCTGCAATGGACTTTACACCACTTATATATTCCCATTCCTTCTGATCATCACTGGCATTATTTATTCCATGTATTTTCAGAATTTTGGTATTTTATATTTTTTGTTTATGTCACTTTTATTTTAGTTTTTATTTAATATTACTGGATTGATTCCCTAACTGATTATACTTTACGATCAAGTTATACTAGTAAAACATATTGTATTCACATATGCAATATAGCCTTTGTGCGCCTTCTTTCACATTTTTTCATTTTTACGTACAAAATATAGTATTAAGGATATCTGCATTAGAAGGCAGCATCAAGACTTGTATATGTATTAGCAGTATTTGTTATGAGTAGGTTTTTGGATGTTAGCCCACAGTTGTAGCTCGTTTTTTTTAACTCCTTGGAGTTTTTTAACAGTATATGTGTATAACTTTGTGCATCTGACTGTGTCTGACTGTCTTCGCCCTGCAGTGAGCCGGCAGCTGGGATATGACGTCATCCCGGCATTGGCGTCATTACAGTGCATGCGAGGGACCTGTGCAGGAAGAGCACAGAGATTCCAGCAGCAACCACTGACTACCAGCCCTCTACTACAGCCCTCCCAGAGCGAGGTAGGAAGGTTGGGTTATGAACTGTGTGTATGTATGTGATGATTGTGTGTGTACATCTAATAATATGTGGTTGGGTGTCTGTGATTGTGTGTGCATCTCTGTGGTTAAGTGTGTGTGTTGTGATTATGTGTGTTTATGTATGTGATTGTGTGTGTGGTTATGTGGGTGTATGTCTCTGATTGTGTATGTATATATATATATATATATATCACAGTCACGGGTACATCTATTGTGTTATTGTGTGTGTATATAAATGTGTATGTGTTTAGTAGATGGTTCCCTTATTTGGTGTCCTTATATATTGCAATCTGGCATAAAGATAACAAATAAGGGAGTTATCTACTAAACAACTGAAGATTCAAATTAAGAAAATGGCTTTCTTCATTTTTATATTTTAGCTGTTTAGTAGATAATTCCCTAAATTGGTGCCCTTGTGTGAGATTTCCATATTTAAAGATACTAAATTAGGGTGCTGTTTAGCAGATAGCTCCCTTATTTGGTGTCCTTAAATATGGCTTTCCCGGTTATATCCATGGTAGCACATATGGGTATAGCTTCGCCCCCTTCCAAACTGGTCAGGAACACCTTCTAATTAAAACAATAAAAGAGAGACGCCTCCTCCTACCCTTTAGTCGTTTTTCCTATCCACTTCACTTTGGACACAGGATGCTTTGCACCTCCTTTTTTTGTGTGACTTACTTGGGTCATCCGTACCCCACTCCCTTGGGAAGTTCAGCCTCTCTTCCCATGGAAGCCTCAGGATACGGCACCTCACAAACGGAGACCCCCTGGAGGAGTCTCCCCTTAGCGACTGGCGGGGAGCGTATGGTGCTGTAACCATACAGGTAGCAGCTGGATGTGCCAGACCCACTACAGTGGTAATGTCCCTTCCATGGGTACACCTAATATACCTCAGATATTTGAGTTCTTCACTTTCCCTTTATAGGTGGTAATTCCCTACATGGGTACACCTACCCGTACGTGTCATGGCCCATGTAAAGCCAGGAAATGGTCCTTTAGAAGGTAGCACGTCATCACCTTGGCGTCAACCTTGTGGGGAAAAACTGTATAAAAACTCAAGCTGTTCAATAACCCTTCAGACCTTCTTACCTTCAACTCGCAGCCTCGTCTCGTGTTGTAGGATACTGCTATATCACACTGGGGATTGCTATACTCTGTATACTCCCCTGGATGCTAATCACTAGCTCTTCTAAGAGCTGTTCCTGCTTCGCTCTCTGAAGGAAGAGAGGTTCACCCACTGGAGCCTGGAGCCTTGTCATAGGTCCAGGGTGGGTAGGTGATGGCTAGACCCCAACCAAGCTGTGGCGGTTCGTGGGGTCTGCAGTGCTTATGGTGTCTGGTGCGGTGCTGATGGTCCTTGGTAAGCACTCGGAGCATTGTTTGAGGGTCTACAACAAGCAGAAAAAAAATAGGAAAAGACACATATTTTTCAGTCCTGAATGGAACCCAGATTTCAGTTCTGATGAGGGAATGCCTCCATTATATGGTATGGAGCAATTTTCACCTTTAGAGGAAGATACGCCTTCTGATCCAGCTTTCATGGCTAGTAAGAAAATCTAAGCTCTTATAAAGGCAGTTCGGAACATCCTTGATTTGAAGGATAAAAAAGAAGAGCAACCGGCCTCTAGCAAACATTTTGAAGACTTGAGGAAAAAGAACAACCCGACTTTTCCATTGCACAAAACTATTTAGGATCTAATTAAGCAGTAATGGATTAAGACTGAGAAAAAAATCTCCTTGCAAGGCTGGATTTCTAAACTCTATCCATTTAAGCCTAGTGATTGTGCTCCTTGGGAGGGAGCTCCCAAAGTTGATGCAACCATTATTCGTCTGGCCAAGAAGACTACCTTACCAATTGATGATACAGTATCACTTAGATATCCAATTGATAGGAGAATGGATTCCGACTTGTGTAAAGCCTATATTTCCTCTGGTTTTGGGCTTTGTCCTGCTGTGGCATTGACATTAGTCTCTAGGGCCGTAAAGCAATGGTTGGAAGACCTCAAAGAGGATATTTCCCATGGGGTCATTAGATCTTCTTTCGTGATAAGGACTTTAGATGGTACAGAATAGGGAAGGAATTTTCCAGATTCCAATTATGGAAGGGTGGTTTCTCCTCCTCCAAAAATACTTGTGGGAGAGGTGGCAGTACCAGGCAGTCTAAACAATTCTGATGGGGCGCCAGTCCGGGAGAGTGGGAGCAAGACTTCTGGACTTCTCTGAGATCTGGACTCACAATATTCCAGACAAATTGGTCTTAAAAATTGTAAGTACAGGATATTTCCTGGAATTCTCCTCCATTCCTTTCCCTCAATTCTTGCAAACCAGAATGCCTCAAGATTCAGTAAAGGCAAAAGCGCTCCATTTTTTTCTGACATCTCTCATAGCAGACGGAGTCATTTGTCAAGTTCCTTCAGGAGAAAAAAGATTGGGGTATTACTCAAGGCTTTTCTAACTCCAAAAGCAACTGGGGAACGGAAGCCAATTTTAGACCTTCACGATCTCAACAAGGATTGTTTGTCAAAAAAATTCAAAATGGAATCCATCAGTTCCATCATCAAAGTGGTCTCTCCAGGGGATTGGATGATCTCCATAGATCTTCGGGAGGCCTACTTTTATGTACCGATCACCATTCCTCACCTGAAATTCCTCAGATTTACAGTAAATCAGCAGCATTACCAATTCCGGGCTCTTCCATTTGGCCTAAGCACTGCTCTTAGAACCTTCTCAAAGATTCTAATTTCCTTGATTTCTCATATTCGTCTAGAAGGCATAGCCGTTTTTCATTACCTGAACGATATTCTAGCCCTCTCCAATGACAAATGTCAACTGAGTCTCCATCGAGATCGAGTTCTCTTCCTTCTCCAGAAGTTCGGCAGGATAGTCAACTTCAAGAAAAGTCAGTAATCTCCCTCTCAGGTAATGGTATACCTAGGTGCAAGGTTCGATACAGCGAGTGCAAGGGCATCCCTATCCTTGGACAGAGGTCTAAGACTCCAGTCTAAAATTCTCCAGCTGATTCCTCTGCAGTCTGTTCCAGCAAGAGAAGTCATGAGTCTCTTGGAGTCTTTCATCGACAATAGCGCTTACGAGATGGGCACAGTGGCGCATGAGAATTCCTCAAATAGAGTTCCTATACCAATATTCGAACAAGGACCTAAATTAGCCTAGTCTTATTTCAGACAAAGTCAAGAAAGAGCTGTTATGGTGGTTGACTGATCAAACCATTTATCGAGTATTTCCTCTGGGATCAGTCCCTTGGATGACGTTAACCACAGATGCCTGTCAGTCAGGTTGGGGTGCACACATGGGTTCCCAACACATCCACGGTTTATGGAAAAGCAGATTGAAACATCCATCTTTGAACATCCTGGAATTGTGAGCTGTTCTCCAAGCTCTTCTCCAGTTCCCCCCCTGAGACATCAATCGGTAAAGGTGAGAATAGACAATACCTCAGCAGCAGCCTATCTCAACCACCAAAGAGGGATGAAAAGCAGGGATCTAATGGCAATTAGTCTCCCTCTTATGACTTGGGCAGAAACAAATCTGAAGGGCATCAAGGCAGTTTATCTACCTGGCAAGGACAACCTATTGGTAGATTACCTGAGCAGGGTGAGAGAACAGATCCATCGGAATGGGCTCTCTCTTCCCAAGCATTGAAGTGCATAGTCCAGAAATGGGGCCTTCCACAGGTAGACTTGATGGCAACATCTCAAAACAGCAAGGTGAGAAGGTTCTTCTCGTGTTTCTTCGACCCTTTGGCGGAAGACAGGGATGCACTATGCTGCGAGTGGAAGTTCCATCTCGGGTATGTGTTTCCCCCAACACTTCTCATTTTTCCTCTGTTGAAGATAATCTAACAAGAACCTGTGACCACTCTAGCAATAATTCTTTATTGGCCCAGGCGATCATGGTTCCCTCTGCTTCAGAAATTATCCCAGGATCTCCCTCTAGATCTGTCATTTCAACACCAGTTACTCCTTAAAGGTCCAGTCTTTCATCCTGCACCCGAGACTTTGAAGTTGATCGCATGGAAGTTAAGAGGCAACGATTCTTAAAGAAAGGCTTCTCAGTATCGGTTGTCGATACTTTGCTTAAAGCAAGAAAAAAAATCAACATCCTTGGCATATTACCGCATTTGGAGTATTTTCTGCGGCTGGTGTCATTTTCATGAAATGTCTCCTCAGCTTCCAGGTATAAGCAACATCCTTCAGTTCCTTCAAGAAGGATTTGGTAAAGGCCTTAGTCTTAGCACCCTTAAAGTGCAAATCTCAGCTCTCTCCATACTCCTGGACCAAAAGTTGTTTTTTGAGCCAGAAATATGTAGATATTTTCAGGCAGTCCTGAAATTGCATCCTCCGGTAAGAACTTGCTCTCCTCCCTCTGACTTGCCTCTGGTATTGCAAGCTTTGTCGGGTACTCCATTTGAGCACCTAGAGCTCATGGGCAGCGGCAGCAAATATTCCTCCTTACCGCAATTGTTCAGCAGCAACCTGGTCTTCATTCAACAGCTTCATTCACCATTATTGGTTGGATGTTGCCAGATCTTCTACTTCTGAGTCCAGTAGAAGCCCTATCAGCGGCATTGTAATTATGTTCACTCAATAAATGAGTGTTTCTGGGCATCATATTTCAGTGTTGGTTGTTTTCTGTCCCACCCTTACATCCTTAGCTTAGGTATAACCCATATGTAGTGCTGCCATGGATATATCTGGGAAAATAGAAAATTTACTTTATACGCACCGATATTTTCTTTTCCCGCATGTATGCCATGGCAGCACTACAGTCCTACCCTTTTTGGGTGGGTTTCTTGTTTGTGGCTTTGGACTCAGACTGAGGGATAGGAGGAGGCGTCTCTCTTTTATTGTTTTAATTAAGAGGTGTTCCTGTCCAGTTTGTAAGGGGGCAGAGCTATACCCATATGAAGTGCTGCCATGCCATACATCTGGGAAAAGAAAATATCGGTGAGTATGAAGTAAATGTTCTATTATGCCACATAAGGATAGCAAATAGGGGAGTTATCTTATAAACAAAGATTGAAGTTCAGAGGTGTCAGCTAGCCCACAACAAGAAATTTGGGTGGCTAATGTGAATTCTATGCAAATTTGTTGCCAGATGCCAGCATGCACAGCTTCAATGTGGCAGCACATTACACCATCCCCTAGTAAAAAGTTTTAGTCCCCCCCCCTAGTTTTGACTGTGGTATCTTATGTGCCCCCCCCTCATATATTGTTCCTAGAGTCGCCACTGTGTCTGCATGTGTGTCAGTGTGTGTCTATGTATCTGCATGAGTATATATGTATCTGCATGTGTGTCAGTGTGTATATGTGCATACATCTCAGAATCTCGCCAACGCAACACACAAATATACCCCTGCATTTCATACTCCATACAAAAACATGCTAACATTCAAACACACAAACACTGCTCAGAGCTATATACATTTTTAAAAATTGTGGTTGTTTTTTACATTTTAAATTGTGTGGGAAGGGTGGGTGGCAGGGGGGAGGGGGGCAATCACTAAACAAAAAGTACAGCCACTAAAGCACAGCATTAAGCAATAGTCTAAAAGTAGTATCATCAAAACACAATCCAGAGGAATCAATACACATGAAACAGATGTTACAGGATTTATAGAGGAAATAAAGATAAATAAATAAATTTGGTGTAATGCCGAGATAATTAAAAAAAATATATATATTTCTACAACGAAATGTCTTTCAGTCACATGTTTGTTTTTAAAGACGATATATCATGGAAATTCGGTTGATATTTACAAAGCTCTTCCACAGATATTGACTGGGAATTGAGATGGCTTTAATTCAGGGAATGAATATTACAATATTTACTGTTTGTGCTGTTTTATTTTTTTCTTAGGAAACAAGATTTAAAAGGTATATTTTGTTGATGGCAATATAAAGCATAGACAATAATAATAATAATAGTGATGATAACAATAATGTTAATGTCATTAGGCCATTTCCAGGGAAAGTCATTGCAGAAACATTGAAATGTGATAACATTTATAGATTCAATATTGAGGCATTTGAG